>CM050901.1:2017500-2160000 GCA_027726005.1 Juncus effusus | reverse complement strand
TAAGTAAAAAAAAATACAAAACAAACACTTTGAACGCTATAGCGGCCGCTATTTGACCGCTATAGTGCCGCTAAAGCGGTCGTAGCGCTCAAAAGACTATTTTATCTATATTTTCATTGCGTATTATGTTTTATGATCGAAATCCGATATTGCGCACAATTACGGCGCTATAGTACCCGTTATTTCGGAGTGCACAGAAGAGCTCACCATATAGTTCATATATATATATATATATTTGCACTTGTATATACCTTTTGTGTTTATAAATATACTTTTTTGTAATTTCACTGTACATTTTGTGTTTATAAAATTATTTTTTTGCAATTTCATCATACCTTTTGTGATCGGGCGCTTCAAAATACTGACACTCTATATCTGAACCCTTAAAACACTGGATAATATATTGGTGTAGAGCAACCAATTTGTAGGGGCCGGCAGTGCTTGCCTGAGACGTCTTCGCGTGAAAAACCCATCTTTGTGACCATCGAAAAAATGGTAAGTGTTCTTTTACTTTGTTACTTCAATTGTTGGATATCTCAATATTTCTCGCCTAATAATTGTAGAGCACGTAAATTGGAATTAAAATCAATCCTAAACTAGAATTAGGAACAAATACCTTCTTATTTTCACTTCTCTTTCATTTTTTTCTTTACTTTTTGAATTTGATTCTGTGACCCGTTTATGGTATCTAACGTTTTTGCATTTTGCCCACTTTTCTGTTCTTTTACTAAGAACCTGTAATTTTTAACCACATATTAAGGTGGCCATCAAATTTGTATGTTTTTGTTTACCATCATATACACGACCATCGTAATATACAACATAGCCGTGTAGAGGTCGTACGATCGGGTCAGGTTCGGATCAGGTCACTTCGTGTTCGGATCATTCAGGTCTCGGGTAATTCGGATTTCCGGTCGTCCGGGTTTCGGATCGTTCGGGTCTCACGTATTTCGGGTTTTGGGACGTTCAGGTTCCGGGTATTTTGGGTCTCAAGTCTGGGTTTCAGGTCGTTGACCTATCAATATTTTCGGATCGGGTTGGATTTTGAGATTGGGTGGGTCGGGTCAGGTCAAATTTTGCCAGCTCGAGTTACGCATTATGTTTAACTTGTAAAAAATATTTGTTTGAATAAATATTTATCTATTTTCAATTTTGGGCAACTAAAGAGTCTGATGAGCTCAAAACCTCAATTAGAATTTTATGTCTTAGAAATCAAATAACTAATATATTATTTTCTAAAATAATATATTTACATTATAAAAAACATAATAAGATATTATAAAATAATAAATAATACTAGCATAAGAGTGAAATCAACAATTTTATGTCCATTCATTCATTATATGTAAGTTCAGGTCATTCATATTCGGGTAATTGAGCGGGTCATTCGGGTTATGACCTTACGGGTCACTTAGGTTCGGGTTATTCGGGTCTCGGGTTATTCGGGTCTCGGGTCATTCAGGTTTCGGGTCGTTCGAGTCCCGGGTCTCGTGTATTTCGGGTTCCGCGTATTTCGGGTCGTTTGGGTTCGGGTCGGGTAAGGTTTGGGTCGTTGACTTGTCAATATTTTCGGGTCGGGTCGGGTCAAATTTTGCACCTCTAGCCGTGAATGTAGGCAGTGGCGGAGCTTGACTTAGTATATTGGGGGGGGGGGGGGTCAAATTGTTTTTATACCACTAAATATGCTTATATAAATTTTTGGGAGGGCCCAATACATATAAATATTAATAGTTTTTAGTTTTTATACACTAAATCCTTATAAAATATATTACCGAATCAAAAATCGGGGGGGGGGGGGGGGGGGGGGGGGGGAAGGTCCCGTCTGAATCAAGCTCCGTAAATTGTAGGAGAAATGTGGTGTCATGTTATCAAAACTCATACATTTATCATTTTGTAGAAAGAAAAAGTTGATAACAATCTTTTGACAGCAACAATTCTTTTAGTTGTGGAGATTACCAACAATCCTCTTTTTGACCTCATATGAAAAAGGTCTAAGCCGAAGAAATATGATATATTAGTCTAATTATATAGGGAAATTTTTGAAACTCCTTACCTTTTTCTGAATATTTTAGAATTAGCCAATATTTTCAGATATTCTTTTTGTGTTATAAAGTGAATTAAATTTTATTTTATCATTATGAGGGTTAACTTTAACTTTCCGTTAAATAATTTTTATGTCCAAATAACTGCTCATTAAAATTATTATTTTATTTTGTTCAACAAAAAAAATTATAAAAATAAAACAATATTTTAGTACAATATAAATAAAGAACCAAAAAATCATGAAAAGTAAAGGAGAAATTAACATTTTATGCAGAGAGAAAAGAATATTTTATATAATATAAAATGATAAAATAAAATAATGTATTGTAAAATTATATTACAAGTAGTTAAATTGATAGAATATTTATGTTAATTTTTGTAGGGAGTAAATGACTAAAATTGAATGTTAAAATAGGGATTTTTTTCTAAATATTTAGGAAAGTTAGGAGTTTTAAAAATTTCCCAATTATATATGTTGAAGTCACTGATTTGCTTTCTATGCGCCGATCATGAACTATAATTTTCTGTACTATATATATGTTAAAAATATATGATTTGCGGTGAATACTTTCATTATTTAATGAACCTAGTATGTAAAGGCTCCTTCATATAATATATATATATATATATATATATATATATATATATATATATATATATATATATATATAAACCGCTAAGTTTTATGCCATATGATTAATATAATCAAACTTTAGTTCAATTTCACAACTCGCTCACAATCAAATCTGAAAAGAAAATGACATAAAGCATAAGTTGGATAGGAAGAAGCACACTTTTATAACCAACATTAACCAACATCAAGAAAAATGACATGAAGGGTAAGCAGCCTATCGTTTCGATATAACTTGTCAAGAGTAACTAATTTACTATAATGCTAAAGTTAACCTTTTGAACTGCTATGCAATTCTTCATCTGAAATAGTATATCTAAATTATTTATTTATTTTTGTCTAAAAATGAACACTCGGAACAAACATCTCTCAAGTTTAGATATATAAATTGTTCGAGTCATTTGTGCTAATCCAAGCATTAATTTGATTGTTATTACATATAATTCAAGCTTTATTAACTATTCAACTCTTTTAAATTAAATTGTGATATTAAATATAATTTAGATATATAAATAGTTTTATCGAATCAACTATCTATGTCTAATCAATAGAACTTAGATTATTCTAGCTTTATATTACTATTCAATTATTTCAAATTAAATCGTGATACGACTTTTTTCGTATATCATGGACATTTTTTTTACATTCCAGTTAGATGAGATATTAATCTCTGATTTTAATCTACTAACGAGAGATTAATATCTTATTAATCTACTAATTCTTTATATGATTATATGGAGAATTAAGTATTTTATTTTATTGAAGTGTCATACTCTTAATATAATTATAACTGATTATTTTGTTCTCAAATGCCCTTAGGCGTAATTATAACTGATTTGAGTACTTTACAAAAATTGGATCTGAATTGAATCAGTATGAATTGAAATACATTTCTCATGATTAGAGAGTCAGGCAACATTGATTATGTCACCTCACTTAATCTCATACCATTCTTGTAATTTCTCTTGAAAGCCAAGGCCCTTTTATTAATATCCATTCATATATACATCTTCCCTCCATCAATTTTTCTCTACCAAAACAAGATCAAACTAAATGGCATCAAAATTCTACTTCTCCAAATCTCTCCTTTCTTCTTGCCGCCTCATACTAAGGCAGCTCACCATCTCCTACCGCCAAAGAAGAATCACAAAATTGCCAAAACACACCTCACAAAAAGAACAAATACAAAACTACCAAGATCAAACCCTAGTTCTAGATCTAGAAGGGGGATTACTTAGATCCACATCTACATTCCCTTATTTCATGATTGTCGCGCTTGAAGCTGGAAGCTTCATCAGAAGCTTCGTTCTCTTGTCACTTTATCCATTGTTGTACTTTCTAAACATAGAAATGGCAATTAGGGTTATGACTGTGGTTTCCTTTTTTGGGTTGAAAGAGGAGAAGATAAATAAGGTTGGAAGAGCGATTTTACCGAAGTATTTGTTAGAGGATGTTGGGATGGAGGGGCTAGAGTTTGTGAGGGCTAGGATGATGCCACATGGTATCATGTGTGTTACCGGGATGCCACTTGTCATGGTGGAGAATTTTGTCAAAGAATATATTGGCGAGGTGGGGACTATAGTGGGAAAAGAAGTGAAAATGATTGGTGGATATTACGTTGGATTTGTTGAAGGATGTAAAATGGAGAAAAAACTAGGCTTGGGGTTTAGTGAGCTTCAAGGGTTTGGATACTCAAGCATGGTTCCTCAGCATGGAATTTTCAATCTTTACCAGGTAATTTTGTGTTGCTAGCAACAAATTGAACTATATCCTTTTATTGCTTTCAAGTCCATTCATATGCTAAATATGAACTCTTTTTAGTATATAAATAAATCAATCTTTTGTAGCTGTATTTTCACTACTTTATGTAATAAATTGTTGAACTGAAAAAACATCACTTTATGTATAAACTATCATTTAGTTACTTTAAATTATTTGTAGACTACTAAACCATACCATGTCAAAGTAAATATTTATACTATCTTTTTTTTCTTTCTTTTTACCTCTGAATTTACAGGGTATTTACTCTGTAAGTGAGGCTGAAAAGAGAAAATGGCAACCACTGCAAATAGACCAATACCCAAAACCTCTCGTGTTTCATGATGGAAGGGTAGCATTTAGACCTACACCATTGGCTACCCTAGCCATGTTCATGTGGGTCCCACTTGGCATCCTCCTAAGCCTTGTTAGAACCCTAATGTTTGTTACCTTGCCTTACAAAATCTCGATATCTCTTGAGGCGTTCTGTGGGGTGAGAACTAGGGTTTTAGGCTCTGGCAATAATTTTACCGGAGGCGAGATTTCCGGTAAAATGTTTGTCTGCAATCATCGGACACTGTTGGACCCTATCTACATTTCAGCAGTTCTCAACAGGCGTTTATCAGCTGTCACATATAGCGTCAGTAAGATCACCGAGATTTTATCACCTATCAAGACTATTAGGTTGACGAGGAACCGAGAGGAGGATAAAAGACGGATGGAGATGTTGCTAAAACAGGGCGACTTAGTCGTCTGCCCCGAGGGGACCACATGCAGGGAACCCTATCTGTTGAGATTCAGTTCCTTGTTTGCTGAGGTGGTGAAACAGGTTCACCCAGTTGCGTTGTTAACCAAAGTTAGCATGTTTTACGGCACTTCGACCGGCTCGTTCAAATGTTTGGACCATTTCTATTTTCTTATGAACCCTTCACCTGAATACAATATCGAGTTCTTGGAAAGAATGTCAACTCGATCTATATATGGCAAAAGTTGCACGAGTTTTGAGGCGGCCAATCATGTCCAAAGTGAGATCGGTCGAGTTTTAGGGTTTGGACTCACCAGGCTCACCCGAAAAGACAAGTATCTTAAGCTAGCTAAAAATGAAGGATACATATGAAGTGCGAAAACTAACTATACTGCTTGTTCTTTACTATGTGTATGTATACGTGGATATATACAAAGTGCCAAAACTAAATTTTTTTTTTCATTTGCTTGAAAATGCGCCAAAAGAAAATATTGCTTGTTATGTAGAGAAATAGTTTATTAATCACACAGCATAGATCTTGAACCATATCCAACACAGATAGTAAGTCTAAACATAGCATAGATCTTGAACCACATCCAACCACATCCAATGTTTACCAAAAAAACTAAACACACAACTCCACAAGTAAATAAACTCCCCTCTGATCCACCCTTTCCACCAAAAACCCCTAAAACCCTAACGAGAACTCGGCCCCGCATCACCATCACACGCCATCTCATCATCCTCCTCACTCTCCTCATCCTCGATCTCCATTTCCTCCTTACACTTCTCACAATCACACGCCACCTCCTCACTCTCATCACTCTCAATAACCCCTTTCCCCTTTCCCTCCATCTCATCACTCTCATCAATCTCATTGTTCCCCTTACACTTCTCACACCCACACTCATCACTCTCATCGCTCTCATCGACCTCCAAAATCCCTTTTCCCTTACAAAAATCACAACCACAATCCATCTTCTCACCACTCTCATTATTTCTCTCAGCCAAAATCTCTGTGTTTCTCTTACAAGCCTCACACTCGCCGCAAGGCGGCTCTTCGGGCTCCGGCTCGGGAATTTTTCCCGAAACCCTAACTTTCCCCAGCTGTTTATTGTTCACCATCTGACTGGCCGCCTGACTGGCCGCCTGTTTGAAGATGAACAAAACGTTGCTCTGTGAATTTTCCAAGATCTGTCTTAAAGAGACGACTTTGCTGTAGTTTTCTTCTGGGAGGTAGAATCCGTAGCTCCAGTTTTTGGGGAGGCACCAGCTCACGCATGCCTGTCGGTCCGCCAGCTGGCACCGAACTATCGAGTTAAGTATATCATCTGCCTGTAATTAAATATGTATTTGTTTATTAAAAATAAGTTGTGTAAATGGTTTTGTGGGGGAATTGAGTGTTTTCAACGTGTAAGCCTAAAAAATCTCAGATATCATGTATAAATAACTATATAAGGAAAAATGCACCGTCTGTACTTTAATTGGTTGGAAGTTTAGTCCTTAAAATGTGGAGAATATTAGATATACTGTAGCCCTTACAAACATACGAAATATCATGCATACCAATCATTTTTCAACAAAAAGAGGAGTACTTTAAGTAAATTTGTCAAAAATGAAAAGAGGAGAGGTTTCACTCACCTTTTTTTATATTTGTAGGGGTACTCATGATATTTAACATTTTCAAAGGCCATACATAAATAATTTGATATTTTGTAGGGTTGCAAGCAAAAACTCACCAATTTCTTTCCTTTTTTTTACAAAATAAATTTCTAACAAACAAACACTTACGGGAACTCTGAGCTCAAAGAAGCAATAATACAACCCGATCAAATTCACCCCCACATCCAAATCCTTACTGAACAAAAAGAAATAAACGTCCTCAAACGTCGCGTCGAGTCTTTTTAACGTCTCGACCTCCCTCAGAAAATCGCGAGAGTAGAGCTCTCCGTCGGCCATGCTGTTTATCACAGGTCCCAACGTCTCGAAGATCTCGTTCCGCTTTTTCTTATGTTGCTGAGAATACATATACTTCCATCCCTTTTGGAAAAATAAATAATAAATTAAAAATTAGGGGTGGTTTTGAGAATTTCAAAATGCCAGTTGTACTCACTCATACAAAACATAGGAAATATCGAGTGTGGTAAAGCCTGCTTTAAGTACCCTTAATTACAATATACGTTATTTATATGTGAAATAGGGGAGAAAAATTAGCATAATTTATGCCAGTTTCTTATGATTAGTAAGCATGATAATTTGAGGTTTCATAAGGACATATTTAAAAAAGAGCAAAAGAGAATATCACATCAACATAAAATATTCAAAAAAAGAACAAACCTTAGTGGCGCCCTCTGAATCCGCAACTGGGCCCCACCTCTTTTTGTACCACTCTTTCCAGGTGGTTTCACACTCGCACAGCCCGTTCAGGTATTTGGAACAGCTGCCCAGCGCCAACGCGTCGCCCAACTGTTGGTTGGATTGCAAAATCGTAGAATTGGGTTAGAATGGTTGTATTTTAGAGGAGGAAGATGTTTGTATTGCATTATCTTGTTTCTTTAAACAAAATGAGAAAGGGAAATCTGTAAAGTTCAAAAAAGAGCCTAAAGAATTGAAAATTATGAAAAAGTCCCCACTTTATTGAGGAAATTGCAAAAAAAAAAAAAAATCTGTCATTAGTTAGAAACATCGTTAGCTTCTAACTAACAGTACGGAGTTTTTGCAATTTCAGCAATAATGCAGGGGCTTTTTTGCAATTTTCAACAATGAATGGTTTTTTTTTTGCATGAAAATTCAGGTACTTGGAACAGCTGCCCAGCGCCAAGGCATCACCCAGCTGTTGGTTGAATTGCAAAATCGTGGAATTCAGTTAGAATGGTTGTGTTACAGAGGGAGGAAGATCTAGAATTTGAGGTTGAATTGGGGTGTGTATGAATGTATATGTGTTTGGTACTGTGTTAAGTGCAAATGCGGCACCCAACTTTATTTTTAATTGTAGAATTTAAAATAATTACATTTAGAGGTGGAAAATGTAATATTCAAGGCTCAATTGGGGTATAACTATATAAGTATTTGGTACCAATACACGTGGCTCAACCATTAATTTTAATTACAAAATTGTAGAATTTAGTTAGAATTATGTTCTAGAGGAGTAAAATGTAGAATTGATGGCTCAATTGGGGTATGTATGACTGTTTATTTATTTGGTACTAAGAAGTATATAGTTTCTTAAACAAATAAGAAAGGACAAATTGCAAAAAGGAGGATGCAGTATTGAAAATTACAAAAAAAAAAAAATGCAATATTGGCAAAATTGCAAAAAGATCCCTACCGTTAGTCACAAATAGTGCTAGCTACTAATTAACAGTAGGGTGTTCTGGCAATTTGGACAATAATGCAATGGCTTTTTTTTGCAATTTTCTGTTATGCAGGATTCTTTTTTGCATTTTCGGTATAATTCAGGGACTTTTCTGCAAATTTCCCTGTAAGAAATTAAAAATGAACTAAAAAATTACCTCAAGCAAAGGGACAACATTGTTAGCAACTGCTGGATGTTCAATCGAGCTAATTTGCTTATCTAATTGCAATATCTTTATTCCTTTTTCAACTGAAATAAATAGATATAGAGAAATACAACTATTAATTACTTACATTTTATTTAAAATTTCAACCCAATTGGAGTTAACAAAACTATATAATTAAAGAATGGAATTAAATAAATTGGTGTCTCTTTGTTTCTTTTTGGGAATTAGTAAAAAGTCTCTACCATGGTATTAAACCGTTGAGATAAACACAAAATTACAGAACAAAATCAAACAAATGGGATCAATACCAAACCCTAAACAGAAATTAGCAATTTCATTCCCTTATTCAATTTGTATCGATTTCATAGTTCAAATTCCACCCAAAATAATCCCTTTCGTACCTATTCAATTGAGACCCACGAAGCAATTTACTGCTCTACAACGAAAAAAAAGCGAAAAAACCCTTTTCTACCTCTTCAATTGGAACTCTAATCAATTAAAAGAGGATGATAGAACCGTACTTTTTTGTTTCTTGGTACCTCGCGATATGGAATCGTTGTCTCCACGAGGCCGAGACGATGAGGAGGAAGCGTGATCCGCCATTGTTAAATTACGAATTCTGAGGTCTCTTCTTCTGTTCGCAACTCTGAGAGAGAGAGAGAGAGAGAGAGAGAGAGAGAGCGGTTTAAAGGGAGTTGGGGTTTTTATTCTTTTCGAAGGTTCCTCTTTCTTTGTTTGAAATCGCGGAACGGGAAAAGATCAAATGGTAATGGGGTTTATTACCAAATTAAGTGAGATAGTTAATATGAACTTGGCGTACGACCAGCTCCCAGCTCCGTAGCGCAGCTGGAGCGTATCATACGGTTGGCGAACCCGGTCTCTGACTAAATTAATCAAAATAGGGTGTATTCCAAATTTTCTGTAATTCTCAGTGTATGTGCGTGTGTGTCCTACGGGCAATGTTACAGAATGCGCTATGCGCTAGTCGGGCGGTCGGAACCATGAAGTATTAATCGGGGATTAATCGGAGATTAATCGGAACTAGGCGAATTTATATTTTTTATTATTTTTATATATTATATATAAATTAGTAACGGTTTTTATTAAAGAACCGTTACAGACTTAGTAACGGTTTTTTAATATTACTAACGGTTGTTAAAATTGGTAACGGTTTTTTAAAATCTGTAACGATTTTGGACTACTTTGTTAGTTGTAACGGTTAATTCATAAAAACCGTTACTAATTACACTATTAGTAACGGTTTTCATCAAAGAACCGTTACAAAATTGCCAATATCTGTAACGGTTTATTATAAACCGTTACAGATTGAATGCATATTTGTAACGGTTCTTTCCTAAAAACCGTTACTAATTACACTTTAGTAACGGTTTTCATCAAAGAACCGTTACAGAATTGCCAATATCTGTAACGGTTCTTTCATAAAAACCGTTACAGAAATATATTTGTAACGGTTCTTTCATATAAACCGTTACAGAATGTATGCATATTTGTAACGGTTCTTTCATAAAAACCGTTACAGATCTATATTTGTAACGGTTCTTCCATATAAACCGTTACAGGTTGGGCGGGTCTGGGCGGTCTGGGCGGGTCTGGGCGGACAAAACGCACAGAAGGCCGACTAGCATAATTTCTAGGCGTTTTGCTCCCGCCTAGCGCCTAGGCGGCCGCCTGGACCGCATTTTAGAACCTTGCCTACAGGGTACAAGTCAAAAAAAAAAAAAAAGAACTTGGCGTACGAAATGCAATTGGACCCCATGAACCATGTGAAAAATCGTATGTAGTTTTTTTATTTCAATTTTTTTTGGAAGTTTCTGTATACGACCCTGATACATTTTTAAATGATAAAGAAGATCCGAATTTGAAAAAAGTTTCTCAATAATCATACTATATATGTATATATACATATCCCTCATATAATATAAATGGATCTTCTAGTGGTATGGTACTAACCAATGTTATTAAACCCGGACGGGACACCGACCCGATCGAGTCCTACGTCACTAGTTCACCGGTCGGACCGGCAGGTCACCCGGTTAAACCGTTGATAGTGAACCGGTAATTAGTTTTGGATACTAGTATAGATAATTTGCATATCTAACTTGAAAATTTAAATCTATTTACATACAAGAAATACCAAACAAAAAATGTCTTAAATTATAAATTTGCAACTTCTTGAACTTCCTAGCTTTGCTAGAATCATCAAAAGAAAAAGCTAATCTTATTCTATCTTCACTTTAAACGTCCACTTGAACGAAATTGATTTTACTCCATTTGCTTGTGGTACCAACTTCCATGTTTGATTTTGTCTTAGAGCCATCATCTCCTCCTCCATTGCCTCTCTCCACTGAACTATTCCTCTTAGCTCTTCTTCATAGATTTGGGTCTCGAAAAGAGTCGGGTTCGAGTCAGGTCGGGTTAAGATTAATTTTAAGTTCGAATCATTAAGGTTCGGGTTCATGTCAGGAAGGCTTGAGTCATTTGATATTTTGGGCGGATCAGGTGGATATGTCTGTTTCGGGCTAGTTTTGTCACCTTTAAAACTTCATAAAATAACCCAAACACAATTTGCCTGAAACCCGAACAGACTTGAATTTTACATGGCCCGAATATCAAATCATCCAAACCCGAAATAACCCGGACCCATTTGACCCGGCTGGAACAAGATCTGAATACAACTCAACCCAGCCCAAAATTCACCCAACACATTCTCGACCCGGAAAAGATCTGATGGAAACGAGATCACAACCCGACCCGATCCGTGTTGACCGAGCCCGAATATGGTCCGGACATAAAACTAACAGTGACTCAAACACGAATGACTCGACCCGCCCGTTTGCCACCTCTAATATCACATCATTAGTTTTTTTCACAAATAAAACATAATTTATGTATACATGACCCATGATTTTGGCTTTTGAACAAGAAAAAAAAGATAATAAAAGAAAGAAAAAACACATTAAATCAAAATTTAGTTAATTTGTTTGCCTTTAGAAAAATGATTGTGTTATATTATTAACCATTGAAATGTCATAATTGTTATAAACTTCACATACAAATATTTTTAGCTTTTATTAGATCATATTTTGCATTTAACAAAACTATCTAAATTTTAAGGCCTTGAATTGATAACCGTCCAAGGTCTCCTAAAAAAAGCACCGGCCTTGCTTAGTTGTTTTAGTTTGGAGATTAGTGTATTGAAGGACCATGCAGATAGTGATGGGAAATGATTGTTGAGTTCGTTCCATACTTGTTTTGCAAAAACACATGATAAGAAGAGATGTTGTGCCGAGAGTCCCGCTTGCAAAGACAACATATATTGGGTATTTCCATCCTTTTCGGATTAGGTTAAATTGTCGATGATGTTTAGTTTATAGTGATAGCAAAGCTACCCAAATTTTTTTATCCTTGATGGCACTTTGAGCATCCATATCATTTTTGAATCAGAGATGGTGAAATACCCCTTTGTGGATGAAGTTGTAGGTACTTTTGATGCAGAAGGAACCAAAGAATCAGAGATGGTGAAGCCCTTGTGGCTGAAGTTGTAAGTACTTTTGATGGAGAAGGAACTGTTGTTTTCCCATTTCCAGATCCAGACTGTAGAGTCAATTGTATATTGTTAAGGTGTGTATTACGAAGTAGTGTATGAACCATATGTTTTGAAAAAAATAAAATCTAATACATAAAAATGAAGAAGATTAAAAATTTATAATGTATAAAAACTAAGCATAGAAATCCACAAGTAAACAAACTCTCTTCTAATCCACCCTTCCCCCCAAAACCCTAAAACCCTAAATACAACTTGGTCCCACATCACCATCACCACCTTCACAATCCGTCTCCTCATCATCCTCATCTTCCACCTCCAATTCCCGCTTGCACTTCTCACAATCGCACTCCACTTCCTCCCTCTCCTCACTCTCCAAAACCCCTTTCCCTTTTCCCTCCATCTCACCACTCTCATTATTTCCCTTACACTTCTCACACTCACACTCACCACTCTCATCGCTCTCATCAGCCTCCAGAATCCATTTTCCCTTACACCCATCACAATTGCACGCCACATCACCACTCTCATTATTTCTCTCGGCCAAAATCTCAGCGTTTCTCTTACAAGCCTCACAATCGCAAGGCGGTTCCGGCTCGGGAATCTTGCCCGAAACCCTAACTTTGGCCAGCTGTTTTTCGTTCCCCATCTGAATAGCCGCCTGTTTGAAGATGTACAAAACATTGCTTTGTGAATTTTCCAAGATTTGTCTTAAAGAGACGACTTTGCTGTAGTGTTCTTCTGGGAGGTAGAATCCGTAGCTCCAGTTTTTGGGGAGGCACCAGCTCACGCACGCCAGTCGGTCCGCCAGCTGGCACCGAACTATCGAGTTAAGTATATCATCTGCCTGTAATTAAATATGTATTTGCTTATTATCAAAAAAGAAATTTGTGTAATTGTTTTTGTGGGGGAATTGAGTGCTTTTAACGTGTGATCCTAACAAATCTTAAATATCATGTATATATAACTATATAGGGATAAATGCACCGTCTGTACTTTAATTGATTGCAAGTTTAGTCCCTAAAATGTAGAAAATATTAGGTATACTGTAGCCCTTCGAAACATATGAAATATCATGTATACCAATCGTCTTTCATCAAAAGAGGGGTATTCATGATACTTCAAATTTTTAGAGCCATGCATACATACTTTGATATTTTGTAGGTTGCAAGCGAAAATTCATCAATTTCTTTCCATTTTTTGAGAAATAAAAAATAGAAATAAAACACTCACAGGGATTCTGAGCTCGAAGAAGCAATAATACAACCCGATCAAATTCACCCCCACGTCCAAATCTTTTCTAAATAAATAGAAATAAGCGTCCTCGAACGTAACATTTAGTCTCTTCAGCTGCTCGACATCCCGCAGAAACTCACGCGAGTAGAGCTCGCCGTCCAACATGCTGTTGATGACCAGTCCCATGGAGGAGAAGATCTCGTTGCGCTTTTTTTTATGTTGCTGAGAGTAGAGATACTTCCATCCCTTTTAGAAAATTAAATTAAAAATTAGGGGTAGTTTCAAAATTTCAAAATGTGAGTTGTACTCACTCATACAAAAAATAGGAAATATCAAGTATAGTAAACCCTGCTTTAACTACCCTTAATTACGCCATGCTTTATTTATACATGAAATAGGGGAGAAAAATTAGTGTAATTTCTGCCATTTTCTTTAATTTGTAGATGAGTGATGATAATTCACGTTTTTGGAGTGGTGAGATATTTTGAGGTTTCATAAGGACATATTTAAAAAAGAGCACAAAAGAATACTATACTAATATTAAATATTAAAAAAAAAGAACCGACCTTAGTGGCGCCCTCTGAATCCGCAACTGGGCCCCACCTCTTTTTGTACCACTCTTTCCAGGTGGTTTCACACTCGCACAGCCCGTTCAGGTACTTTGAGCAGCTGCCCAGCGCCAACGCGTCGCCCAACTATTATTTCAATTGCAAAATCGTAGAATTGGGTTAGAATGGTTGTATGTATGCTAGAGGAAATGTGGAATTGGACGTTGAATTGGGGTATGTATGACTGTATAAGTGTTTGGTACTGTTGTAAGTAGTTTTAAGTGCAGGCAAATCACCAAACTTTTAATTTTAATTGCAAAATTCTAGGGAGTAGTTTTATTCTAGAGGATGAAAATGTAGAATTAGAGGCTCAATTGGGGTGTATGTGGCACCATAACACATCACCCAACTATTTTCAATTATAGAATTCAGAATAGTTATATTCTAGAAGGGGGAAATATATAATTCATGGCTCAATTTAGGTATGTATAACTGTTTATTTATTTGGTACTGGAAAGTGGAAAGTTGCTTGTTTCTTTAAAAAAAATGAGAAAGGGTAAATCGCAAAAAGCTCCTACATTATTGAAAATTACAAAAAAAACCCTGCATTATTGGTGAAATTGCAAAAGATCCGTACCGTTAGTTAGAAACAGTGTTAGCTTCTAACTAATAGTAGAGAGTTTTTGCAATTTCGTCAATAATGCAGGGCTTTTTTTTAGCAATTTACAATAATGCAGGGTTTTCTTTTTGCAATTTCGGCATAATTCGGGGGGGGGGGGGGGGGGGGGGGTTTATTGAAAATTTCCATATAAGAAACTAAAAATGAATTAAATTACCTCAAGCAAAGGGACGACATTGTTAGCAATTGCTGGATGCTCAATCGAGCTAATTTGCTTATCTAATTGCAATATCTTTATTCCCTTTTCAACTGAAATAAATAGATATAGAGAAATAAAACTATTATTTATTAATTTTTAGCCAAATTCTTTATGAGAATTTCAAATTTCAACCCAATTGGAGTTAACAAAAGCGAACAATTGAAGAATGTTATTTGCTTAGTTTTCAGAATTGGTTAAAAATTCCTCCTATGGAATTAGACCCTTGAGATAATACGAAATAACAGAACAAAATCAAACAAATGGGATCAAAACCAAACCCTAAACACATTAAAAATCCACAATTTCTTCATCCCCTTATTCAATTCATATAGATTTCAGACTTCACAGTTCAAATTCCACCCAAAATAATCCCTTTTCTACCTCTTCTATGAGACCCACGAAGCAATTCACTGCTCTAAACGATAAAAAAAAAAAAGGATGATGGAACCGTACTTTTGTGCTTCTTGGTACCTCGCGATATCGAGGAATCGGGATCCGCCATTGTTGAATTGAGAATCTGAGATCTCCGAAACTTCTCTTCTCTGTTCTGTTCGTGACTCTTTGCGAGAGAGAGAGATCGCGAGGGAGTTGGGGTTTTTATTCTTTTCGAAAGTTCCTCTTTCCTGATTTGAAATCGCGGAACGGGAAAGATGAACTTATTACCAAAGATTAAGTTGGATAATTGATATGAACTTGGTGTACAGAAAATTCCTTCTTTGATTGACCGCATGTGGGACCCCGTGTTAACTGCCTCCATGTGAACAATCGTATGTAGTTTTTTTTTTTGGAAAGTTTCTGTATGTGACCCTGATATGTTTTTAAATGATAAAATATATCCGAATTTGAAAAAGGTTTCTCAATAGTAATACTATATATGCTGATATGCATATATATATTTTCTATAATATAATATATCACATTGTTATACTTATGTTACGCCCAAAAAATCATAAAAGAAGTAGACTCAAAGTTCTATGTACAATTTTATTGATAAAAGTAAGGTAAATTTCTTCATACGTCACTCAACTTTTAATTGTCAACTAGAAGTTATTAAATTTTCCATTGTCTTATTGAGGTCACTATAGTTTTAAAAAATTATTAAATAGGTCATTCATTTTTCAATTAATCGGATGACTTATTTGATTATTTTTAAAAATTAAGTGACTTATCGGAGACAAATAAAAGTTGAATGACTTATTTGATAATTCTTTAAAATTGAGTGACTTATATGAAATAATTTAAAATTTAGTGATTTATTTGATTATTTGTTAAAGTTAAATGATATATGATAAAATTTATCTATAAAAGTAAAACAAACTTTACAAAAAGGTTAGAAGTATTAAAAAAGGTTAGAAGTAGAAGCAACAAAAATAAAATCGTAGAAAACAAGGCAGAAAAGAAATGAGTTGGCTACCGAAGCCGCCTCTAAATAAGTTAAAAAAAACAGATGAAAAACTGGTAAGTAAAAAGAGAAAGCAACTTTCCACAGGTTTAATTCTTTGACCGCTAGTTCTGTTAGTATAGTTATATGGGCATTCATTCTTTTCTGAATATTTTATTGCATCTTTTTTCCATATGAGAAAAAAAAAAGACTAGGCTAGCATAATGTGATCTTCATGTGAGCGCATCATTATTTGTTTTATTTTGGAGAGTAGTGTAATGAAGGACCATGCATATACTAATGGAATTTGATTTTTGAGTTCATTATTGCAAAAACGCATGATGAAAAAAGGTGTTGTGTGGATCATGAGTACCGATTGCAGAGTGCAAAAACAACATCTATTGGAGATTAGCGACCCTTTTTGGATTAGGTTGTCAATGGTGTTTAGTTTATTGTGATAGCAAGCCATCCAAAAATCTTGATCCTTGATGGAAGTTTGGGCGTCCATATCAATTTTGAATCGGAGATAGTAATGGGTTCCTTGTGGATGAAGTTGTATGTACTTTTGACTGAGAAGGAGCTGTTTGTTCTCATACTTCCAGGGTGGCGAGTCAATTGTATCAGTAAGTTGTATATTTTGAGTAGTGTCTGAACCATATGGTAGAAAAAATAAAATGTAATACATAAAAATTAAGATGAATATAAAATTATAATATATAAAAGCTATGTACTCAGTATATATATGTCACCAATATGTGGCTATGTTCTTGACATTGTCGAAAATTAGAAAATAAACTTATATGAAGCATAAATTGGGGGGGAAAGACACTAATGAATTGCTAAATTTATCATTAACCTTAATTTTTGTTTTTGTTTTGAGACTCAATCCTCAACTAAATTCAATGCCAAGAAGGAGAATATAAAGAGCCACTAACCATCTATTTCATATAAATGATCATATAAATGTAAGATAAACAAGAAATAATATAATAAGAGGTACCAAAATTAAAACCGAGATGATTAAAACCAAGTCCTAATAAAAACCCAGCCCAATCAGTATAATAAGAGGTACCAAAATTAAAACCGAGATGATTAAAACCAAGTCCTAATAAAAACCCAGCCCAATCAGACTCTTTCAACTCTTTAATCATCTGAAATTATAATTTGTTGCAAAATAGAAACTCTGTAGCTCTTGTACTAGCAGCGAAATCTTTGCGAGGTCTATCCTTTCCAAAAAAAATAATCATCATGTTCTTCTGGTGAATGGAACAGAGAAATTCCATCTCACCATTTGACATGTCATCCAAAGAAATTGAAGAAAAGAAATTAACAATAAAAATATAGAATTTTGAAATCCACCCCTATCTTTTGAAATAATTTGATGGCATCCTTGTATTTTAGAATGTTATTTTGATTTTTTTTTACCGTTGAAGTTCAATTTTGAGGGTTTGATCTAACATGGGGTGGAAATAGAAATAAATTTAACCTTGGAGGTGTTACTTGTCTCTGTGCGGAGGATCGCTCACTTGTCTTTCAGATTCGGTTATTTGCTATGGTCTGCAAACTCATTTACAATGTATCTAGTCCGCGTACTGCCGTGCTCCGTGTTTCCAACATAAATGTCTCTCACTTATTTTCCGTGCGGAGGGCTCTCACCTTGTCTTCCTGAAGTGGGTAATCTATTGGCTTGCGAGAGTCTGTTGCTCCCCGAGGCGCTCTGGCTACTTCCGTCCTCGCGATTCGCCAAGTTGATCTCGTGTGGTTCGGGCTTTGACTTCTACTTTCAGTCCTTCGCTACTCACTTGTGTACTAGAAATTACGTGGCCATTGCAGGTTCAAGTAAAGAATATATATCGCACAAGATAAATCTCAGCAAGTAAGACACAACAAACAAGCTATGGGTAATAAACCGAATAAAGTATTACTAGGTTACTAACATCTTATGGCTTGTTTGGATGGCTAGTAATTCTTTGGTATAGCCTAGTATTAGGAAAAATCTTCAACTTTTTGAAAATGCATGTTTGGATGCATTTTAGGAATTTATAGGATATGATTTTGTTAGCTGTTAACTTTTAGGAAATTTTGTATACAAAAACTTTAACCTTGAAATCTTACCATTTTGTTAAGTTTTTTGCTAGTAATTGTTTAGGAATTGAAACCCATCAAAATCTATCCAGTCAATGCACTTTTGCAAAAAACATCTGGGCTAAAGCATGTAGATCAATGAAACTACATTTGGAACAAAGCAGAAATATGATGGCACTATGGAAAGACACCTCGAAAAGACTCGACCCCACCATCAAACAAGAATGGGGCTCTCTCCTATTGGTAAATCTGGAAAACACGTAATGAAATGATTTTCAAGAATTCAAGACCAAACAACTCGCACACTTTTCACATGGCTAGGACCGAAAGACTGACTGGTTAAGAATTCTTCGAGGAAGAAGACCTTTGGCATCACTTATCTCAATTGGGACCCTTAATTTAAAACTAGGAATCCGATGTAACGATTATTGAGTCAACGAATTACGTTTCCCTTTGATTGATGTTCAGAGCCGGTCCTGTGCTATCACAGACCTAAAACGGAGTTTATTTGAGGCCTTTTTTTTCATAAAATTTTCTTCATTTTCTTTTTTTTTTCGCATCACTTATCTAATTGGACCCCTTAATTTAAAACTAGGAGTCAATGTAACGATTATTGAGTCAACGAATTACATCTCTTTCTCTTATTTTCCCTTTGAGTGATGATCAGAGCCGGTCCTGTGCTATCACAGACCTAAACCGGAGTTTATTTGAGGCCCTTTTTTCTTAAAATTTTCTTCATTTTTTTTTCCTTTTTCATATCCAGACAAAAAAATTCTTTTAACCAACATGACTACGATAAAATTTTCTATAATTAATAATTGAATTAACTGTTATAATAAAAATAAATCATATATAAAATTATTGTAATATTTTTTAAAGAACAACAAATTTGAAAGAAGATAAATATATGAAGTAGGGAAATTCTTCAAAAACTCCCTAACTTTTCTGCTATTTATCAAAAACCCCCTCTTTTCAATGTTCTTCAAAAAGCCCCTGTAAAGTGAATTCAATTTTTTTTTTTGGCCCCTATAGTGTTAACCTCAACTTTTCCATCCAATTTTGATTTGTAAAAAACTAAAATACCCCTCATATATTTATTTTCATATTTTATTATATTCAATAAAATAGTAAATAAATATATTATTTTCTAATATAGTATTTTACGATGTTAATTTTATAATATTTTATGATATGTTAGTTTTTATTTTATGGTGTTATATTACAATTTTTTTTATTATCCTATATTTAAATTATAATTTTATATTTCGTAAAATATTATTTTCATCACTATTATTTATTATGATTTTGTCTATATTGTAGTCATTAATTTAATTTTAATGTGAAATATAAATTTATTTTTTATTTATTTAATTCAATAAAATATGACATGAAAATAAATATATGAGGGAAATTAGTCTTTTATAAATCAAAATTGGATGGAAAAGTTGAAATTAACACCATAGGGGGCTAAAAAAAAATTGAATTCACTTTTTAGGCGGTTTTCGAAGAACATTGAAAAGTTAGGAGGTTTCTGATAACTAGCAGAAAAGTTGGGGGGTTTTTGAAGAATTTCCCTATAAAGTATCATATAAACCTTCAGAAGAAAAGGAAAGAGATAATAGATTGCAAAGTAGATGCTTTTTCTCTTACCGTGCACTCATTTTAATTCAATTGACGGAGTAATATGTGACCCAATCTAATGATATTATTTTATTATGACATAAGTTTGCACTTATTAGGAATGATTTTTCATCAAAAAAAAAAGAAGAAACTAATTAGGAATGACAGAAGTGATAAAAGAAATGAAATTTCAATTTCCAAGTCAGATAGAGCAAATATGGTGTTTTCTTTTATTTCGTATTAGAGCCATCAAATTTAAGTGAGATAGATTTGTAAATATATATATATATATATATATATATATATATATATATATATATATATATATATATATATATATATATCCAAAGCGATGGTTTCGCTCACCTATCTAAAGGGCCAATGGTGATGATTGTAATTATTTAATGCTTGTAAGCTGCTACTTTTAATTTTTCAATGTCTAAACGTATGTTATTCGCTTATAGTTTTAAAAAAAAAAGAAAATCTTAATACCAAACTGATCATAGGGAATTTTTGATATACTCGTGGCTTTACTTTTACCTAAAGAATAACAGAACCCCCTGGCCATTTTTTTCCTAGGATGATGCTTCTAGTGAAGCAACATAGTGCCAGCTTCATGTACGATTATACGTGCACCGTAAGATTGATAGAACTATATGGTCCAATTACTGAAGTTTAGCTGTAAATTGGATTATATTTCACTTTCTTTGTTTGCAATTATACTTTTGGTAATTACTATTTCTTGGGAGAATTTCATATTTACCCTTCCAAAAAATCAAAATATCATATTTACCCATCCAAAATTTAAGATATCATATTTATCGATCCTTCTAAAAATCCAAACTATAGTATTACCCTTCCAAGACGTATGAATATAAAAAAAATGCCCAAATTACTTATTCCATCTATTTTTTCCGTTCTTCCCATTTCAAATACTATTTTATCCCTCGTTCTCTCTCACATCTTTCCCTTAACTAATTTGTTATTTTTTTTTATTTCTTCCATGATAATCGATTATTATTATAAAAAATAAATATAGATATAGTTTCCTAAAATCTTTCATAACAATTAAAGTCATATAGTTCCTTTTCTCATTTTTTCTATTCATGTCAAATGAAAATCCTAGACAAATAATTGTTGGAAGCAAATTATGACTTAGATTTTGAAGGTTATGATTAAGTAAAATTGTAATCCTTATAATAATCATAGATTATTATGGGAACAAAAAGATAACAAAATTAGTGCAAGGAGAATGATGTTTGAGAGCAGGGGTAAAATAGTAATTTGAATTGGGAATAGTTAGTTTTAATGGAAAAATTGTATGGAATTAGTATTGAAATTTTTTGATATTTTATAGGTTTTGGAAGGGTAAATATGATATTTGGGATTTTTAGAAGGATATATGTGATATTTGAAATTTTGGAAGGATAAATATGATATTTTTGAGTTTTTGGAAGCCTAAATATGAAATTCTCCCTTATTTCTTACTCGATTCTTTAATTTGTAAATTGCGCCAAGCTGCCAAAGCGTAGTTTTTAATATAAATGGAAAGAAAAGATATCTATTACATATAATTTTCATTTTCTAACTAAGCATATATATATATATATATATATATATATATATATATATATATATAAAGGTTTTATTTGTAGTGTTTATAAACAATATCAAACTTTTCATCCAAAAATATTAGATTGTTTTTTCAATATTTTTTTCGAACAAGCAATAATTTTATCTAGAATATTGACCTAGCTAGCTCAACTTATATATTTTATTTTCTCGAGCGACATTGGATTTTTTTTTATTTGACAAAAGTAACAAATAGTTTTTAATTATTATTATGAAAATTCAAAATGATGATAACTTATTTTTAGAGATCGAGACAAATTTTATATATTAATTTTTTTACCTTTACATTATATATAAATTTTTATGTGCATAATTAAGTTTATATATTTGATTTTACTGGTTGATTCGATCAAGGGTCAAGGGTCAAACAGGTCGGATATTATCCGACCGATCTGTATTCGTATCCGCAAAAAAATATCCATATTCTCTAAAAAGTATCCGTATCTGGACGGATACGGTAATGGATTTGGCTAATAATATCTGAACTGATAGTGATAATATCTATATCCGAATAATTATAATCCAAATATTATCCAATTTTGGACATTTCACAATATATATATATATATATATATATATATATATATATATATATATATATATATATATATAATGGTACTTTTTAAAATATTTTAGCCGTTTTGTCATTTTTGAATATGAATAAGGATATTTATCCAAATCCATCAGTTTATTTATTACTATTTTCAATGTTGTTTTGATTTTATTATTTCTTTGTTGTTAGTAGTAAAATATATATTTGAAAAAGATGTAGTCTATCTATATTTGCATATTTGCATTTTCGATAATTACTCATTTTCGTATCCAGTAATATCCGAACCGAATCCGTATTCATATCCGGATCCGAAAAAATAATATGGATACGGTTATGATATGATCCCGATCCGAACCGTTTTCACCATGACTCACAATGTTTCGATTATAGAATACTTAATCAATCATGTATTAGTAGATTGAGGAAGTATCTAAACAATAGATCATTTTATCAATTCATACTAAATAACGAGCTAATGAATCCCCTTCTTTTTGCGCTTTCTAAATAGAATAGAGGTTCGGCTCACAAAGTCTAAAAGAAAGAGTATGGAAGGCTATCCTGGCTGGCTCGTTCATGAATGAACTCGAAAAAAGTCAAAAGAGATTACCTCGGGAAGAATAATATCTAATGGCTAAGCCTAACTTGATCGGTCACATTAGTCACAACAACATTCCGCCGTCGCATTCTTGTACAGGGGTCAGGAGCGAACTCTACTGCCTCGTCTCTCCCTCTTGACCGAACTCACCAATCCCAAGTAAGTCGTCTTTGTGTTCTCAACGTGCCAAAGGAATCAAAGCAATAGTAAGAATTCAAAGCTGCAAAGATAAGCTACCTACGAGTGAGCTTCGGCTTGAGGTAAGGAAGAGTGAGACGCTCGACTCTCATCTTAGTGGGTAACTGGGTGGTGTCTCAGAAATCGTACTTCTGATTCGTGTTGCCACCTACAAAGTTGATAAAATTGATAATTGCTTCTAAATAGACCCCTCGATTCTGTGCGGATCTCGTCTTTCTCCTTAACCAGGAACTCAAGCTCAAGCTCAAGCAGTCCACAGGTTGTTTTTCGCTTAACTGCCATTTTCGCTCTACGCGGGTCCACAAAATTGAAGGCATCCAAGCCAACGCTTTTTTGCTTACTTGCCTTGCGTAACTGAACGACGACCTCCAAAATCAATACTATAATTAAGCAATTGTTTCTTTTTAATATCACATGAAATTCCACTCTCCTCTATCTCACACAAGTGAATTGGTTTCGAGAGCATTCCGCCACTTTTTGGCGACTTGAACTTTCCAACCGATTCACCGCCTACGTGCCCTTTACGCACGAAGAAAGGTAGTAATTTCATCTAGTTGCATTCCATCGAACGGTTTGGGATTGAAGAATGAGATTTCTTTATCCTGACGCTTTGTAACCAGTTGAACTCGCGAGAGTAAATAAATCAATACGTCTTTCTTGTTTCGTTGGATTTTCCCAACTTTGTCTTTCTAAAATAGCTAGCAGTTATTTTATTGAGTGTAGGCAGAGCCAGTGGATGGCAAGTGGACAGATCTCCCGCTCGAGATCTGAAGCTGATGAACTTTTGCGCTTGACATAGTTTGAAATGATGAACTTCTTGTTTGCTTCAGTATCTCGTCTTTGAACCTGATTGAAGAAGGAACTTCAGGGCCAAGAAATATGAGCAATCCGCGAGAATAGCAGACCCCTAAGTCTTATAAAGAAGAGGATAGATAGGGCCACGAGTTGAGACAGAGAAATTCTGACTAATTAAGTAGGATTTGACCCACGAGCGGCTGATTAGGCATTGGGGCCGGCTACCTAATAGAGAAGAGCTGGTATCATATATAGTTTCAATGGTTTTATTAGGGATAGATAAGCTGTTGCAGATGAGTTTTTGATGGAAAAGACTAGGTTAGGTATGCATGAGTTGTAGTTATTGCAATGAACTAGAAAACAGAGGCACATTTTGAGCAAGCGAGGAGCAGAATGAACTGACTGGCATCCTTCCACACCTCTTGGTATGTGATTAGTCCTTTCTATTTTCAGCTGAGGAAGTTGATCCGCGAAACAAATAACCATCACTGAAGCAGTATATTATTGGTTAAGAGGCGGGCATCTTCTTCTTCAGTTTCAGATCTTGCCTGCTCCAAATAGGAATTGAAATCGTTGTGTCGAAGGCAAGATCTCCTTCTATCGGACACCTTCAATTCAATAATGGTATATATCCAGTAGTAGCTGATAATGGCAGGGAAGAAGCTGCTTGTGCACTTGATTGGGGGCATGACCGCATGTTCAAATTAGGTGAGGCAATACAAGGATATTTTCTATTGGTTTGGAGTGAATAAGCTGAATTGGATGGCTAGACTTGTTTGGAGTGAATAAGCTGACTTGGCTGGCAAGACTTTCTCAGAGATTTCTCTGTCATTCAAATCCGGAAGGCAAAACCTCCTGCCCTTTACGGCAACTTTCAGTTTGAGTTAAGGTGTGCAAATTCCACTACTGATAAACAATTTTCCCGGGACTAGTACTCCCCAACTTGGGAACTCAACTTATAGCGCGGAGGGGGGGGGGGGGGGGGTTGAGCCGCTTTTTATGCGACACTACTCTGGCGAAGAGTGAACCGATACTTGTTGGGTTTCAAACGTGCATAACGCAGCGGAAAACAAAAATATTCGTCCAAAACCCATTCCGAGGATCCGTGCGTCTCGGTTAAATCAAAGAAATAAATCTTAAAAATATCTTTTGGATTATACTTAATCTGTGACGCTCAAACCATGCGTGTTGTCCATGCGCCTCTAAACCGGTTACCGTCCTAGTCGATTTTCCGTCCATCTAGGTCGGATCGTGTGGAAGTCATCTACCGCACACACAATCGATCTCCACCAAAACTCCCAGCAAACCGTTCTCATCTACCGCACACACAAGCGCCGAAAGTACGAACGCCTCCACCGGTGTCCACACGAACAAACTTCTTAAAACGGCAAGAAGAACAATATATATGCTAGTAGCTTGTTCTCCTCTTGCATAAGAAAACTCTTCTTATTTTATCTCACAAAAGATGTATATAATTCCTCTCATATAATCGCACTCTTTCATTTTTGTCATACAAAAAGAAAGCACCCTTTCATAATTTTGTCATACAAATTAGAAAGTATATTTTCTCTCTTTTGTCTCACAAAAGAGAATGAGAAATAATGAGAGAAAGAATGATGTGTTGTGTTGTGAATTTGGAGTCCTCTATGTCACTATATAGAGGTGAAGAGTCATGTCTCTTCACACTAAAAGATGTGTATGACATCACTAATCATTATTCATATGCCATCATCTAGACTCTTCTAGATTACATGATCTTTTGTGCTCATAGTCTTTATATACATATATATCACATCTTATCACATAAGATGACAATATATTTTGTGACATTCTTATGCAACTTATCATATAAGTCGCTAGGATATTCTGCGCCCGTTTCAATTTGTTCTTTGTGTGTGACCCTGTAGGTTCACTTAATGTTGGCAATAGACTTAACAGTCTATAAATCATGAGCGGACTCTAGAAAGCCATCATGACTACCCAATTTAAGTGAATATCGGTGATCCGATTTACCTAATCAACAATCACGTATTTAGTCCCTTTGTCACATGATATCTACATCGATCATAAGGCACGTAATACGTCATCCTTATATTAATCGAATAATATTTCGTTATCCCAAATTAAACTGAACAAGAACAAATGACATTAATAACTCTTATTAATTCATTTGAGTATGGCCATACATTTCTTCAGTTCAATTCATCAAGAGGCCTAAAGATATCTCTCTCATTTATGAGAGGAACAAATCCCGTCTTGATTGCACTCATCCCTCTACATGACTCATTCAAATACCTAATCATAACCGTTATGACTACCTGGTTAAAGGAAGTGTTAGATTATGTTAAAGTATAAAATTACTCATGTTGGGAACCGAGACAATCTCAGGTCAAAGGACTATAAATACTTTATGTTACAAGAATCGCTAATGACGTAAAACGTGTAGCATTCTTATGGCGGGTCAGTCCAGTATAAGGTCTCTAACATATACCTATGTTAATGACTTGATAACTATTTATCCATGATCAGTAAAACATAATCATCAGTCAACTAATATACTGGTGTACATTTATAGCTTGTATATAAATATATATATTTATATGTATCTGCGAGTATATTTGTCTCCACAAATATCCTATAAATGACCAGGGATGATTTAGAATAACATTCATAACACTTTATAGTTTTACTATCAAAGTCGTGCACTTTGATGACATAAAGCTGAATTGCATATTCATGGTCTATTTTAATTATATTAAAATAACCTATACGCACATATTATATGAAATACCTTAGAATAAATATTATGTTTATTATTACAATCCATCATCTAGGTCACAAAAACTTTGGTCTAGGGCATAACACCATCAATCTCTCACTTGCACTAGGCCAAATCAACCAAGTATCTCATACTCATTGATTTATGTGGCATGCCAGTTGACCTAACATGATCACCATCATTTGCGGAATTGGGTTCTTAAATGGATTATCAAACATTGTCATATGCAAATACTTTGAATATTTTTATGTCCACCATAATCTAAGAAGAATACTTTATCCTTCTCAAGTATATAATCATACTCTTGATTATTATTTAGTGACTTTCACTTATTACACTTAATTCACATCATATGTAATTATGCTCCCACTGAATTTCTTGTCAACATAAGATTTATCTTTAATTTTTGATAAAATCAAACTGTTTGGTTATTTCATCAAATAATAAATATTCACCTAGAAATGTTTGCTTTAATTCATAAATGAATTTATGCAACTTGCAAACTCTTTTCAAAATTCTTAGGACAGACAAAACTCTCAAGTTGTATCATATACATACTTTCATATGTTTCTATTAAGAAACAATGTCTTGACATCCACTTGGCATCTTTCATACTATGAATATATGCCCAAGAAAATTCTGAAATATTTTAGCATGATGACTTGGAAAAATATTATCATAGTCTATACTATGAATATATGCCCAAGAAAATCATGCATTACATGTTTGCACATTATCCATGTCGGTCTTCCTTTTAAAACCGTGTTTCCATCTGATGGATCAATCAAATTCCAAACTAGATTGTCTGACATGGATTACATCTCAACTTTCAAAGTCTCTAATCATTAGAGCCTTGATTTCATCATATTCTATTAGTAGAATGTGAACTCATCATCTATGAGTACGAATTTTTATCATTAGACACGAAAAATCTATATATTTTCAGGCCTGCGATAAATTCTAATAGATCTACACGAATACACTTATGTTATATACTCAGACTCTTTAACATCTTGAGAGTCTAGTTGATTAATTGCAGACTCAATCACTAGTTGAAATCTAAATTAATTTCCATCTGAGCATTACTGTCAATATGTGGAATTTGAACTTTTCAAATTTACTCGCACTAATTCTTTTGAAAACACTTCTTCCAAAGAGATATAATTTTCGAGTAACAAACACTTTGTTCTCATATTAATTATAGAAGTAATATCATTTACTTTTCTTAGGATATTCCACAATAAGCACTAATCCGATTAGATGGATGATGCTTCAATTAAGTATCATATCCTCAAATCTTGATAAAAGATAATCTGATACACCTACCAGTCCATATCACATATGGAGTCTTTTACAACCGCTTTACATGGAATTATATTCAGTATGAACGCAATAAGAACGTAACCCCGAAATAAATAGAAGATATATTTGACTAATCATGGTCGAACTATATCTAATAAAGTTCGATATCGTTATCATGATCATCAAACACTTGATTCTCGACTCCTCAATCTCATCAAAGAAATTTGATTTTTCGAAGCCAAGTTTTATTCTCTACTTCATTATTTGTAAATTTTGAACTTTTCAAAATATTCAAATTTATTGGTTCAATAAAGTGATGAAGTAGTTTTCTCTAGCACCTTCACTCATTGATGTTCACATACATCACTATGTATGAGAGTCAATAAGTAATTTGCTTTCACCTTACTTTGTGAAAGACATATATGTCATCTTGTCTAATAAATAAGTCACACATGTTTCAAATGATTCAAAATCAAATGAATTTGAAAATCCATCTTAATGGATTTAATAAATGTTCATCTTATTTAATTAGACCAAGTGACAATGCTAGATTTAAATACTTAATATTGATGTTATAAATGGAATTATAATTATCTTGTTCGATATAACACATAAGGTAATTTTTCTATTCGAACATTTTCAAAGAAAAATGACCTTTGTGAATGGTGAAATTATTATTCTCAATAATAAATTAATAACCATTCATAGATAAACTCGAACTATAGATAATACAAAATTTATTGTCGATATTAAATAACAATTATTTATGTTGGTGATAAGCCCAAAAAGATAATATAAATAAATGAGTTACTTGAGAAAATGCAACAACTTTTGCTATTTTTGTCACTCATATGTTAACATCATATTTACTCAATAGTCTACAACTTTGTCAGCACATTTTCACAAATGTGTGATTCACATCGTGTATCTAATACACATGATGTGAAATAGACAAGTTAATTTCTATAACAAAAATACTTGAAGCGAAGTCACACTATCCTTTCATTCCCTTTTTCATATCTTCTTGAGAAATTATGGTTTCTTACAATGAACCGATTCACTGCAAAAGATACTAATTTCTTACCTAAGGCCGAAGCCTCGGCAACATCTTGCCCTTATCTTTGGGAGTACTTTTTACATTCCTTTTAAGCACGAGAACATTATTGACAACACTTGTCCATGTTCATGTTAACGATTATTAGCATCTTATGTTTTCTGTCCTTCTCAAGGACCTATTATGAGACATAAATAGATATATTATTCGAATTGAATAATATGCAAAGACTATTATTCTTTAAATATTTCATATAATGGATTCCACTATTTTTAATCAAATCAATAACCCTCAATTGCATTGATTCAGAAACTTTCAATCCATGATGTTCCATAGTGAGACAAGATCCATATTTCAATTAAGTCCTAAGTGAGCTTTGGCTCATCGCCCAGAACTTAACTTATTTAGGTAGGAATAATTCCAATTGTATCTCATACAACTCTTGAACAACAAGGATAAACATCATATGCCCGACGTATATATCCTATCGTATGCCCCGAGCCCAAGTCCGACTTGATAGCCCAGTTAAATCAAACCATGTCTAATCATCGGCAAAATAGTACCCGATACACTCAGCTTTGGCATGACCTATGTTGGCTCCCATTTCCCGCATTCTCTCCTCCTAAGATTGTACCTACATACCCAGCTTTGGCATGACCTATGCAGGGTCGATCAGAGTATCGAGAGATTTAGACTTATGGAAGGCATTTCATGACTTGACATTTGAATCGCATCCCTTGGTCACACCTGTTAGTCGCACCTTTTGGTCGCATCCGTTGGTCGCAACCTTTCGTCGCGTCTTTTGGATGTGACATTCGAATCACATCCCTTGGTCACACCCGTTAGTCGCACCTTTTGGTCGCACCCTTTAGTCGCATCTGTTGGTCGCACCCTTTCGTCGCATCTTTTGGATGTGACATTTTAATCGCATCCCTTGGTCACACCCGTTAGTCGCACATTTTGGTCGCACCCTTTTGGACTTAACTTTTGGATCGCTTTCCTTGGTCGCACCTTTAAGACGCAATCCTTGGTCGTGACCTTTCGATCATATTTCTTGGTCGCAACTCTTGAATGCAACACTTGGATGCAACCTTTGGATCGTATCCCTTAGCGGCATCTTTTGGACACAACTTCTGGATCACATCTATTCATCGCATCTTTTGATCGCATCTCTTAGACATAACTTTTGGATCATATCCTTTGGTCACATCCTTTAGTCACATTCTTTGGATGCAACTCTTGGATCATATCCATTAATCGCATCTTTTCTATTATGAATATTCAACACTTGAATGCTCTAAATGCAAGCCTTATAATTATAAATAAAAATTATAAATGGTATCTAAATAGTATATATCACGTATATACCGACTCAATTTAACCGAAACACGCACGTCGCTCTGATACCACTGTTGGGTTTCAGACGTGCATAATGCAGCGGAAAATAAAAATATTCGTCCAAAACCTATTCCGAGGATCCGTGCATATCGGTTAAATCAAAAAAATAAATCTTAAAGATACCTTTTGGATTACGCTTAATCCGTGACGCTCAAACCATGCGTGTTGTCCATGCGCCTCTAAACCGGTTACCGTCCTAACCGATTTTCCGTCCATCTAGGTCGGATCGTGCGGAAGTCATCTACCGCACACACAATCGGTCTCCACCAAAACTCCCAACAAACCGTTCTCATCTTCTTAGGCCGAATAGATCACATGCACTGAAAGTACGAACGCCTCTACCGGTGTCCACACGAATAAACTTCTTAAAACGGGAAGAAGAACAATATATGTGCTAGTAGCTTGTTCTGCTTTTGCATAAGAAAACTCTTCTTATTTTATCTCACAAAAGATGTATATAATTCCTCTCATATAATCGCACTTTTTTCATTTTTGTCATACAAAAAGAAAGCACCCTTTCATAATTTTGTCATACAAATTAGAAAGTCTTTTGTCTCACAAAAGAGAATGAGAAATAATGAGAGAGAGAATGATATGTTGTGTTGTGAATTTGGAGCCCTCTATGTCCTTATATAGAGGTGAAGAGTCATGTCTCTTCACACTAAAAGATGTGTATGACATTACTAATCATTATCCATATGCCATCATCTAGACTCTTTGTTGATTAGGTAAATCGGATCACCGATATTCACTTAAATTGGATAGTCATGATGACTTGCTAGAGTCCGCTCATGATTTATAGACTGTTAAGTCTATTGCCAACATTAAGTGAACCTACAGGGTCACACACAAAGAACAAATTGAAACGGACGCAGAATATCCTAGCGACTTATATGATAAGTTGCATAAGAATGTCACAAAATATATTGTCAACTTATATGATAAGATGTGATATATATGTATATAAAGACTATGAGCACAAAAGATCATGTAATTAGTTCCTTTGTCACATGATATCTACATCGATCATAAGGCATGTAATACGTCATCCTTATATTAATCGAATAATATTTCTTGATCCCAAATTAAACTGAACAAGAACAAATGACATTAATAACTTTTATTAATTCATTTGAGTATGGCCATACATTTCTTCAGTTCAATTCATCAAGAGGCCTAAAGATATCTCTCTCATTTATGAGAGGAACAAATCCCGTCTTAATTGCACTCATCCATCTACATGATTCATTAAATACCTAATCATAACCGTTATGACTATCCGGTTAAAGGCAGTGTTAGATTATGTTAAAGTATAAAATTCCTATTAAAGATTCAAGGGGGTTGCTAGAGGACATTAATTGGGCTTGGGCCATATCAAAGGCCAATCCATCAGAGGGTGCAGACACTATGCATTACAGCCCACCCCCAACGTGATGATTCCTCTTCCTTTTTAGCTCGAATCACTCATCCTCTTTCTTTACTTCGAAGTTCGAATGCTCGTTTCTCCTGCAGATCAATCAGTGGAGCCCATTCGCCCTCTCTCTTTCTCATCGATGAGCCAAGCAAGGTCTCTCCTCCTCTCCGTTCTTCGGCTAAGAAAAATTCTGGGCAACCGGGCCTTCGTTTCTCTTCTACCCCACACATTGCAGGACTGATACCAGGTTCTCTCTCTCTCTCTCTCTCTCTCTCTCTCTCTCCATCAATCTAGTCGAAAATTATTTGTGTTTTTTGATCGTTCGGAGGTTTTAAATATTGTAGGGTTTTGTAATCAAAGTGTTGATTGGTCAACTATGCTTCATATCCACCTCAAGCAAGTATTCAAAAAAAAAAAAGCTTCATGTAGGCCTCCATAATTAAGCCTCATCCAGCAGTTAATGTTGCAATTATGTATCAATGAAACCCCAATTAGTCCCATTTAGCCTCAGATTGTACAAGTATGGTCTAGCATCCGTACCTGTAATATACTGGCACACCAGTATATTGATATTAACTGTTTTTTCCCTTCCTTTTTGACTTTTTACTAGGATAATCATTCTCTTTCTCCCCCTCAAATTTCGAATTTCAAAGGAAGTCCGCTTCACCACTCCCAGTGGCACCGATTTCACATGGAGCCGTAGTAGAAAAAAGCGCAACAGTATACATCTCTATCCCTCTAAAGTGAACATTTCCTACTGTTAATCACATAATATATTTTATTAATATTTCATTTTCATTTTCTTTACATCAGTAAAAAGAAGACCGGTGCCTCTAGAAGATTCTCCATGCCATTTGATATCCGACATTCCTGTTGGAATTATCCTTCATATTCCTTAATGTACTTCTCTCTCTCTCTCTCTCTCTCGGAGAAAATCCTTATACCTTTCCTAGAATGAGTTCTAAGAAAGACTTACCTGTGCAAACTGATGCTTTATGTGCAAGAAAGGTAATGAGTCAGTTTATCACCTGCTAACTGAATGTGATTTCACCAATAAACACTGGCAACTCCTCAGATCGGCAACCAATCAGGAAACCAATCTGCCATCTGATCTCTCACGCATGCTGGAGAAGGCCTACAACTCCACCAAGAGCAACAGATCGACCATCCTTTCTGCTCTCTTTGTTTTCGTGTTATGGAGGGAGAGGTGCCGGCGTGCGTTTGGTGATTTCAGCAAAGAAAGCGAAAGTTTTATAAACGAGATCTTAGGAGAAGAAGTCTCTATTTGTCGTGCTAACCTTTCCGAACGGAGGTATGAAGAGAATGGAGAAGGTTTTTCGGCGAGAGAGAACTAAGGTGAAAGAGATTGAAACAGAGAAGAATGGAGAAAGACAAAAAGAGGGAGAACGGCGGTGTAAAGTGATAAGTCAGCATTGACATCTTCAATGTAATAATTAGTTAATTTGGGCCGTGTGAACCTTCTTTTGTAATGAAAAAAGTTAATTTTTTATTTTTGTTAAAATTGTGGGCCGAGATGTAAACGGCCGGATAGTTGATAGTTGATATCTTAGATAACTTTGTAAATATTTTTAGGGAAAAACTCACTTTTGTCTTCTGAACTTTTTAAAATTGTTCAACTTGCCCCTCAACTTTTTTTTGCACACTTTTGCTCCCTAAACTCTTCCAAATGTTCAACTTGTCCCCTCCATCCAGTTAAATGCCCAGTCAGCAGTTAACTGATTGCGTGGCATGCTGACGTGGCAAATAACCTCTTCCCTTTCTTCTCTTCGCTCCTGACTCTTCTCCTTCGCTCTCTTCTCCTTCGCTCCTTCGCTCTCCTCTGTCTCTGTCTCTCCTTCGCTCTCTTCTCTGTCTCTTCGCGCCCCATTCGACGCCGCACGCCCACGCCCACGCCGCCGCCAGCCCTCAACTGGAACTGGCACTGGCGAATCTTGTTCGAATACCTTTCGTATCGGCTCTTAAAAATAACCGATATAAAACGCACATAATCAGCAACGGTTCCTTCAAACAACCGTTACAGAATAAACACTTTTCATATCGGTTTTCAAAAAATAACCGATACAAAATAGTAACGGTTCCTTCTAAAGAACCGTTACAGATTTACATTCTTCCCAAATAGCTGCTTCATCGTCCCTTCCTAAATCTATAACGGTTCATTAGAAGGAACCGTTACTATTTTGTATCGGTTATTTTTTGAAAACCGATACGAAAAGTGTTTATTCTGTAACGGTTGTTTGAAGGAACCATTGCTGATTATGTGCGTTTTATATCGGTTATTTTAAGAGCCGATACGAAAGGTATCCGAACAAGATTCGCCAGTGCCAGTTCCAATTGAGGGCTGGCGGCGGCGTGGGCGTGGGCGTGCGGCGTCGAGTGGGGCGCGAAGAGACAGAGAAGAGAGCGAAGGAGAGACAGAGACAGAGGAGAGCGAAGGAGCGAAGGAGAAAAGAGCGAAGGAGAAGAGTCAGGAGCGAAGAGAAGAAAGGGAAGAGGTTATTTGCCACGTCAGCATGCCACGCAATCAGTTAACTGCTGACTGGGTATTTAACTGGATGGAGGGGACAAGTTGAACATTTGGAAGAGTTTAGGGGGACAAAAGTGTGCAAAAAAAAGTTGAGGGGACAAGTTGAACAATTTTAAAAAGTTCAGGAGACAAAAGTGAACTTTTCTCATATTTTTAAAAGAGTTGAATGAAAAAGTAAAAAGCAAGTTTGGAAGAGGGGTCTTAAACCCTGTACAAATATCTTAAAAAAAAAAATGGCAGGCAGAGGTGAAAAAAATGGAATTTCACCTTTTTTGGCTTATATTCATTTTGGACATAATACAGGGACTTGTTGCAACTTCCTCCAAATCTTTTGTTCCAGATTTCTCTTCTCGTAAGTTGAACAAGCTGGTCCCAAGAAATTCAGCTGACACCACAAAGTTGCCTTTTACAGTACGTTGTTTTTTCTCCATCAAATCAAACGAACATGCAAAGCCTCTCTTATAATTGTTAAATACATTGTTATTCAAAGTGCTTAATCCGAAATTACTTCTTTAAAACATATTGACAATTGTACATTGTTTGTTATATATTATAATATTATCTATCATTTCTGCTTAATACATTATAAATTGTTATATATTTAAATAATATATATTTATCCTTTCTCTATATTATAATATATATCATAAAATATATATATCATTTATGATATATATATTTATCATTTTCAATATAATTTGTATACTAATTTTATATATGCTATTTCACTTTTTATTCTATATTATTTTAATATTATACTACTATTTTCAGGCCATTATGTATTCTTATATAAACCTTTAATATTATGTGGTTTCTTTAATTTCGAAATTCACCGCCACCAGAGTAATCTAGTGGTATTATATTAACTCCACATCTTCATAAATGCGGTTCGAATTCAATATCTAGTAGTATTGATTTAAAATTTAGATAAGTCAAATGAGCTCATCTTAAAAAGAACGAAGTATGTGGTCGTCTGTAGTTTTCTCTCTTTTTTTTTTTTTTTTTTAATTCCTAAATTTAAAACCAACAAGGATCGGCATGACTCTGTCCCCATTAATTGATCCCCCAATTCAAAAATATTGTCAAATTCTATATAATATTAGGTAAATCATATATAAGAATACTGAACCATGAAAAAAATTAAAGTACAATGTTATTCCAAATTTAAAATAAAAAAAATACTATGAAATGCTCCTTATAAAAGGAACTATCCTCAATTATATGGGTATTAATAATTGGAGGGACTTTCTAGAATACCCCTTGATAAAAACAAATTGAATATTATTATAAATCATATATAAAAAGTACCATCCTTAATTTTTATGAACTGAGTAATTATTTTTCTAGGCCTAAAGAGAACACAACATGTGATCATCTGGAGTTCTCTCTGTTTTTTTTAATTGCTAAATTTAAAACAAAAAAGGATCAGCATGACTATGCCCATAATTGATCCCCCACTTCAAAAGCCAAATAGCTATTGCTATACCCCTAAATATATATATATATATATATATATATATATATGGGGCCGGTTATATTGACCCCAATTTATTTTACCCCACTTTTACCCCGTGGTTATAAAAAGCGAAAATTCAAATTTCAACCGTACGGATGGAATATATATGTTTTGAATATGTTGTGGATCAATTTTCACAAGAATCGGAATATTATATCATTGCCATCGTGTATCATCAAAATTCATCATGTACCATCAAAACATATAAATACATATTTTGATAATACATGATGGCAATGATATAATATTCCAATTCTTGTGAAAATTGATCCACAACATATTCAAAATATAAATATTCCATCCGTACGGTTAAAATTTGAATTTTCGCTTTTTATAATCAATTTTTTCACCGGGGTAAAAGTGGGGTAAAATAAAGTGGGGTCAATATAACCGGCCTCTATATATATATATATATATATATATATATAAGAAAAATAAACCGCGAAAACATAATAGATTTTTTTTTAGATTTACCGTATCGCCGTATCCATATATTATTTAGAAATAATACCCGTATCAGTATCCGCATCCGTGTAATATAGTAAATTGATACTTAAGTATCTTAATTCAATGGATAAAATTTATTTAGAGGCTAATCCAAAGACTAAAAAGAACCATTAAAAGTAATATATATAGAAATCAAATGGAAATATGTAAATATATTAATCCAATGGATAAGAATCATTTGAATGTTAATATAAGGATTAAAATTAGTGAGGTGACGTGGAGCTTTATCTTAGCAAGAAAATATTCAAAATTAAGATTTATTAATAATTAATAATATGTTCTATTAAAAGAGAACACTTCTTACTTTCCAAAACCTCTCATAATGTTCTATTCAATTTTTCCTCTTAATAACAATAAACAAAAGAGGACAAATCAGGGACGGAGCTTAATAGGGACTGGAGGGGGCCATGACCCCCCCAATATTTTGATGGGGTAGTATATATTAGTAGTGCTTTAGTAGAATTTTTTTTTAAAATACATGTATTTCTATGCATTTGGCCCCCCCAAATATTTTAACAGTGTTAATCAGTAGGGAGAAATTTTTTCGGCCCCCCAGTAAATTCAGTCAAGCTCCGTGCTTGGACAAATGGTGATGTTTTAGGATTTTGCAATTTCAAATCACGAAATAACTAAACCATAATTATTAAAATAAAAATAATTCGAAATACCTATAAGTAATTTAAATATTATTATTATTAGAATAAAATTATTTTCTAATTAAATATTACAAATTTTTAATATTGTTATGATTAATTTAATTATTATCTAATGGAATGCTCAGTTGAAAAATATGTCGCAATCCAACAATAAAAAAATATAATTAAAATATATTTTATAAAGCAATATGTAAAATTATGTATTAATTATATGTAATTAACTCAAAATGATAAATTAGAAATTGTATTAAGTGCAGTTGTTCGATCGGCTGCATTTATTCAATTAGAATTTCCCTTTTAATGTGATAAAAGGATTGACAATAATTTATTGTGCTCTACAAACTTTAATTTGTTAAGACTAAGTTTTTTATTCAACTAAATACATTATAATTAGTGTAATCCAACTGTCTCAGCAAGACAAAGTTGTGACAACCACTGAATCAAGTGATAATACTCTACAAACATCCATTTACCATTACTTGCAAAAAAAGAATAATTATTAAAATGATTTTATCTATATTTGCTCAAAATAATTATCAAACTGATATTATTAGAATAATTCAAAAAGCATCCATTATAAACTTTTCATTTTCAAAACCACATCCATCCATTTTTCCATCTAATTATTAATTTAAAATTTAAAATTTTCCATTTTGCCTCTATGATAAAATATTTTTCCAACAATAATTTTCTTACAAAAATATTTTTCTAAAACACTATTTTCTTAAAAAATTGAATTTTTTATTTTTTTTTAAAACGTATAAAAAAAATTCGAACAAAAAATTTATAATATTTTTATTAAAAAATCTTTCTAAAGGCTTTAGAACGATTTTTCTTTAAAACTATTTTCAAGATTATATTTTTAGAAAAATATTTTTTTCAAAGTTTTTTTCAAAAATAATTATTGTATTCGAGAAATTTGTTTCTGATAAAATTTTAGTAAAAATGTTTTTGAGAAAAAAAAATTATTAGATTTTTTAATTCTACCATTTTTTCCTAACAAAAACTATTTTTAGAAAAAGAATATCAGTTCTTAAATTTTTCAGAAAAATCCTCCAAAATTTTTTTAAAAAAAGGATTTCTGAATATTTTTTTTTTGCTTTTAAAAAATATTTTTGGAAAAAAATCTTAAAAACAGTTTTTAATAAAAAAATTGAGAAATTTTTGCTACAAATAAGATTTTTTTTTAAATTGATAAACTTTAAAAAAAAAATCAGATAAAATATTTTTAAGTAGAAAAAAAATTTTGAAATTTTTTTTATAATCGGCGTAAAATGAGAATTTTAAAATTTTTAACTAATAATTAGCTGGAAAGATTGGATGGAGTTAATTTTTTGAAAATGAGATGTTTAACTTTTTTATGAAAATTTTAAAATATAGAGGGTTGTTTGTAAAATTCAGAAACGTTTGGAGGTAATTTGTATATTTCCTTAAATATTTTGAACGTCCTGGGGATTCGGGCCAACATGGGACTATGAAAAAAGAAAAAACATAAAGGAAGAATTAGAAAAGCAACCCTTCTGCCATATATTGGGAGTTGGGACCAGCTGGCCAACTAACTAGAATACTATCGTTTCATGAAGATATTACAGATTTGCCATTGTTGAAAATCTGAGGGATGCCCGCTAATTGCAGATTGAATGAGATAAAAGTAGTGTAAAGTAAATTATTATATCTTTTACATATACGACTTATTTTGCAACCCACAGAATTCACCTTTTACTATACCATTATTTGTTTTTATACCCACAACAACATATATACAAACATATTTCTTTGATTGACATACTTTTTCTGTTACCATTATATCTTTCTATAATATTCTTTTTTTTAATATAAATATATACTTTTATCTGCATAATACATCTTTTTGTGAATTATAAAAAGGCTTTACATTTTTACTACAGTGTATTTAAAAATATATTTTTTGAAGGTTATAACATTTTTTGAAATATAAATATTTTCTTAGCAACATATTTGACATTAGTATTTATCAATTTGGTAGTGATAATACTGAAAATGTATTTATCATTAGTATTTACTTTTTCGAATTTTTATATAATGTTTTCTGCTTTTTAATATACTAGTTCTTTTTTATATATTGTTTTCACTGTTTATACATATACTATTTACACAAAATAAATTATATATATTATTTTTTCAATTTTATACACTATCTATTAACTATATATACTGTCGTCGTGCTGCACAATATGAAACTCCTGCCGTGATATATCAGATTCCAAAAAAGTTTACATTTGATATGAAAAGTGTGATCTTGCACTCTTTATTATTATATAATACTTTCCAAACAAGCTTTACTATTTCTACGTACATTTTATAAATAAATTGTATATCATTTCTATCTACTATTTTATTATATATATTACTTATAATACTTGTGTGTAAATAAATAATCTTCAATGCCATTTGTAATTCTCTCTCTCAAAATGTAACTATAATATTTTTAAGTGTTGATTGAAAATTGTACCAACTGATTTTGCTATTGGTATAATGTGGGGTATACATTGTCATAGAGACTAGGAATGGAAAAGTTTTCTCCTATTCCCCAGACCTAGCTTTCTTTTCTCCTCCATTAATCAGCTCCGATGTCTGAATTCAGCCCCAGAGCAGTTGAATGTGCGGAGACTCTTGTTTTACTCTCGCAAGATCGACGGAGAGCGCCTCCCCGGACATACGAAAATTTGAATTTCGATCCGCTAAGCGATGCGGTTGTAGATGCTTGTTCTGGGCTCCTCTTCTTGTCTCAACCACATCTCCGGACCTCACTCCAGAACTCTAACTCTCCCTCAGAATCTGGCCCACTGGCAAGGGCTCATGTCAATAGCCGTAAGAAATCTAAGCGTGCCCGATCATCACCGCCGGCGGATAGAAAAACCGTAACCCTGATCCGCTCGAAACGCCTGTTCCTGAGAAACGGCGATCTACACGCATCCGTCTGGACGATAGACGAAACCCTATCCATCTTGCTTCCTCCACATCTGATCTGTTCAAAATGCCTGTTCCTAGGCCACAACAATCTACGGTCGTCCCACTGGAGGTACAAAATCGATCAGTATATTTGTAAAAGAAGTATAAACAATTTTCTGGTATCTTCTGAAGCCCACTTAAGCCACTCAATACTAAAACAATGTAGTAAGAAGTCAGAAGATATACCAACCCTACCAAATTTACTAGATCAGTTGTAAATATTCTTTTGGGTAACAAAATTGAAATGCAGGTAGAGCCTCAAGTTCATAAGAGGCCCATCTCAGTAAAGGCGAGTACACGTATTCGGATATTTGGAGATCACTTCTGACACAAATGTATCCGCCCATTGGACCGACCATGGGTGGATGAATTTGTATTGGTAAAATATTGTGGGCGACCAACAACTTTAAAATGGACTTAGAAGAAGAAAGAGGCGACTGGATATGGGTTGGAGGGCTGAGTGATGAGATTAAAGAAAATTCGCTTGTTGGTCTTCTCGCTCATCTCGGTCAGCAAGAAGGTACGGGCATGTTTGATTTGGTGTATTTTGAGAGATTGTAAACAAAATCCTTGTTTGGTTTAATGAGATCTTGTATTTCATGGATTGAATCAGATTCAAATTAGCAGTGCAAATTTTCTATATGATTATATGGTTGAGTATTATACTGGAAGGGTTTTTAGTTACTGGAAACTTGAATCAGATTATTTTGGTACATGCATAATGGTACAAGGGTTATTTAGTTTGGTACCAGTATAAATGTGCAAGTCAAATTGAATAAAGAGTCAAATTATTTTCTAAAATTCCATATACAATATTTATGTAGATACCCCATAATCATCAAATCACTAAAACAATGGAACCTTCTTAACATAAATACACCTAATCAAACAACTCACATGTATTATCAAAATGTAAATTTATAGTTACTCTATATATTTATTTCCATTACTAATATATATAACTTCCATTACAGGTGCTTATCAAATTAACCCAATTGAGAGGAGCTGGATGACACTCTGTGTCACGCGAGTTGTTGGTCAGGTAGAACCGGTTCCAACTGACTCTACTCGCTATGAGCAAGGCGGAAAACAACTAGAGGAATACAAAAAAAATGTGGACAGATTGGCATTTGTAAGTAGGCATTTGAATTTTACGATATATTATTATTTTATTTATTTAATTTCTTTTTAACCAGTTTTTTTTTGCACTTGAGCAAATGAAATGCAAAGGCAATGTCTACGCACATGTCACAATTTCACAAAAACTTTTTGGTTCTACAAAAATTAATTGTGGATCTATTAGTTTTGAAAGATTGCTGATGGTGCACCCATACAACTACAATGGTTCCCACATCGGCACTTACAAGAACGGCACCGAAAATTACTAGAGATTTGAATCAAGGTGCAGCACAATCTCTTCCTCCACATTTGATCCCGTCAAAATGGTCCAAACGCCTGATCCTAGGCCGCAACAATCTACGGTCGTCTCACTAGAGGTACAAAACCAATCAATATATTTCTAAAAGAAATACAAACAATTTTCTGAAGTACCCACAACTTAAGCCACTTAATACTAAAAGATTGTAGTAAGAAGTCAGAAGTTACTGATATTATCAAACCCTACCAAATTTATTGGATCAGTTGTAAATATTCTTTTGTGTAACAAAATTGTAATGTAGGTAGAACCTCAAGTTCGTAAGAGGCCCATCTCAGTAAAGGCGAGTACACGTACCTGGGATATTTGGAGATCACTTGTGGGAAAAATGTATTGGCACAATGGACCGACCGTGGATGGGCGAATCAGTATTGGTAAAATATTGTGGGCGACCAATAACTCTAAAATGGCGTTAGAAGATGACAGAGGCTAGTGGATATGGGTTGGAGGACGGAGCGATGAGATTAAAAAAATTCGCTTGTTGGTCTTCTCCCTCACCTTGGTCAGCAAGAAGGTACGGGCATTTTTGATTTGGTGTTTTTTGAGGGATTGTAAATAAAATCCCTTGTTTGATTTAATGAGATTTTGTATTTCATGGATAGAATCAGATTCGAATTAGCAGTAAAATTTTTCTATATGATTATATAGTTGAGTATTATACTGGAGGAGTATTAGGGGTATTTAGTTACCGGAAAATTGAATCAGATTATTTTGGTACATGCATAATGGTACAAGGGTATTTCGTTTTGGTGCCACTATAAATGTACAAGTCAAATTGAATAAAGAGTCAAATTAGTTTCTAAAATTCCGTATACAATATTTATGTCGATACCCATAATCATCAAATCACTAAAACAATAGATTCTTTTTTACATAAATACACCTAATTAAACAACTCACATGTATTATCAAAATGTAAATTTATAATTACTACATATATTTTTTTTTCCATATATATATATATATATATATATATATATATATATATATATATATATATATATATATATATATATATATCTTCCATTACAGGTGCTTATCAGATTGACCCCCTTGGAGAGGAGCTGGATGACGCTCCGTGTCACGCCAATTGTTGGTCAGGTAGAACCAGTTGCATCTGACTCTACTCGCTATGAGCAAGACGAAAAACAACCAGAGAAATTCAAAAAACATGTGGACAATTGGCTTTTGTAAGTAGCCATTTGAATTTTACGATATATTATTATTTTATTTGTTTAATTTCTTTTTAACCAATTATATTTTTAATTTAGGCACTTGGGCAATTGCCGTGATTTTTAATTTTATTTGAATTCTTTTTCATATATACAATTCAAATTCGATATTAAATCCAAACCCAATTTTGAGGCTCCATTCTTTTTTAATTCTATTCTTATTTCATTGGACCTTTTATTCAAATCTTATATGAGGAAATTAGTTCCACCATGGATATGGAATGAAATAATTATTTATTTATTTTGTGAAACAACTTATATAAATAAACTTTTTTTTGATGTACAGATGGTACTTCCAATTACAATATCGGATGTGGAAGGAGAAGTAAAAATATTAAAACAATTGAAATGACATAAAAATGTCATACATTTCTACAACACATTTGAAGCTCATACTTACGTTTATATTTTCATTTAGTAAGTATTAAATATTTAAAATTAGAATAATCATTTATTTATTATATTTATTTCTGAGTTTGGATTATAGTACATTTTTAATATTATTTTTGCTTTGTTATTATTTAGGAAACTACCTTTTTAAATCTGCTAAAGAAGGATTCCCCTCTCAAGGCTACTGATTTTGGCCTATCTGATTTAATAAAACCAGGTTGGTGAAATTTGTTTTGCTCGTTTTTTAATATTATAAGAAATACATAGTACTTTGTAGGCATCTTCCTACATGCTAAGTACATATTTAAATTATTTTACAAGAATAATGTGTTTATACTTATTATTGAACAAATATCAAATATAAAAAAAATGCTAAAAAAGAAATCAAAATCACATTGTGATTCTCCTTATTGTTTTGTTTGTTGTTCATTCAGGGGTTTCACTGTGCTTTATGCTTCTAATTGTTTGCTTCAAACATAGGTAAAAAATATTCTTTATTTATTTGTATTAGTTTTACTAATAGTTGTTATACTTAGAGCATAATTTGATATCATGATAATATCAAAAAATAATTTGTTATCATGTAAAATACTAAAAAAAACCTATCCATTATCATCTGCAGACTGTCATTCTTAATAAGTTGAAAAAATAAAGTAAAATGCCTCCAAACAATATATATTATTGGATGAATCTTTTCAAAGGGAGGACCTTTTCTAAGAGTGTTTCGTACCGGATTTAAAACATGAGAACTAGACTACATGAGTATGAGTTACATTGTCGTAATGATTTCCAAAACGTTGAGGTATTTACATCTTTTTTTTACTTTTTTTTTGTCTTTCTTATTTGAAGTGACACTATTAAAGATAGTAAAAATTATGTTTCAGGTGCCGATGTTATGACCCGAGAGGTTGATATTAAGATGACATTCAATGGCGTGGTACAAATTTATTTTTGTACTTGAATTAGGGGGCATGTTTCAAAAGAAGTGAAAATAGCTCAGATTACTATCTCGATCATATGTGAAATTTTTTATTTTATTTCAATATTGTAATTTTTTTTTAAATTTGATTGATATTAGTGTAAATTTTTACAATCGATTAATAATACAATTTGAGGTTAAAAATATAATTTTAAATTGTTGCAACTTGTATTAATATTTATGGTAATAGAACCAATATAATGGTTACACAATAGGCAGATCTATATTCGGGGCCATTTTTGGTTGCTATGAGATCAATCATCAGGGACCAACTTTGGGATAACATAAGGACAAAGTTTAGTTGTTAAATAAGTTCACCGGGGACTAAATTTGGTCCCAATTGTTAACTGTTTTGGGACCAACTTTAGTAGCTATCATGTCATTTGTAGGGATCAAAATTTGTCACTAAATAAGTTAACAGGGACAAAAATAGTTGATGACAAATAAATCGGGACAAATAATTTTGTCGCAATTAAAAACCATTTAGGGACCAATACACAAAATTTTGGTCGCTGAATACTTTCAGCTACGGGGAAGCTATGACAAAATATTTGGGACTAAATTTGGTCGCTGATAGGCTTCTGTGACCAGTTTTGATGTTTTAGGGACTAAATTCATTGGTAACAAAATCCATTTTTTCTAGTAGTGCAAAAGGAATGCAGAGGCAATATATACGCACATGTCACAATTTTACAAAAAGTTTTTGGTTCTAAAAAATTTAATTGTGGATCAATTAGTTTTGAGAGATTGCTGACGGTGCACCCGTACAACAAGAATGGTTCCCGCATTTGCACTTACATCCACGGCACCGAAAATTACTGGAAACTTGACTAAGATTCAAATTAGCAGTGGAAATTTTCTATATGATTATATGGTTATTATACTGAAAACTTTTTCTTTTAGTTGAGAATTATATTATGTTTTGAATATCACTTTCTGGAAGTTTGACCCTTTTGAATATCAACTTTTGTTCTTAGTTTGATTTGAGTACTTTGTACAAATTTAATCCGAATTTTTTTATTGAATCAGTGGTAGTTGAACTTCATTTTTCATGACTCAACCATCATGGCCTGTTCAATGTATTTAATCTCATACCATTGATGTAATTTCTCGTTAAAGCTGCAGGCTCTTTTATTAACATCCATTCATATATTCATCTCTTCCCTCAACTTTCTCTACTATCACAAGATCAAACTAAATGGCGCTAAAATCCTTCAAATCTCTCTCTTCTTTGTGGCCCTTCATACTTTCTCCTCGTACCACCCACAAAGCACAATATTGCAAAAACAACCTTCATAAAAGGAACAATTCCTAAGATACCAAGATCAAACCCTAGTTCTAGACTTTGAAGGAGGGCTACTTAGATCTGCATCTGTCTTTCCCTTATTTCATGCTTGTCGCGTGTTGAAGCAGGAGGCTTCATGAGAGGCCTCTTTCTCTTGTCGCTTTATCCAATGTTGAGTTTGAGCAAAATGTGAAAACTCAAAAGTTAATCATATAAAGCATTTGCTGCCGCATGAATAGCGATAGGAGCAGATCTGTCTGATCGGCCAGATAGTGATGATTAGGATGTAGAGGACACCGATTCAACCGACTATGTGTAGGTCGCACCGGATGTTGGCTTTGAATTTGTCTTTTCTTTGACTAGGGGAAGCGAAGCAATGTAAGACTTTCTGAATTGGGTAAATTTTTTTTTTCCAAAGCCCGTAGGCAATCACTACCAATAAAAATTGAGTCTAGAAGATACAAGAGAAAAGAAAGAAAGAAAAAAAAAAAAAAAAAAAAATGAAAGGAGCCTACTATTGCATATGACCCTTAAAACATCTACTAAAATACCACACACATTATAAAAAAAAATAGGTCATATTCTCGGCAACACACAATCTTCGTAATTAAACTGAAGAATTCTCGACAGATTTGCCATATGATCCGCAAGGAGATTCTTCGTTCTTCGAATATATCGGAATGTCAGATCCTTGACAAGCCTCTTCCACAGAATGCAATCACCAGCCTCTTGGATCACCATCCAGCTAGAGGGGCTCACTTCATATGGAAAGCAATTTGAGGATAATAAATTCGCTACCTCAAGATTATCCGTGTAAAACACTCCTTTGCATTTAGAATTATTTTCATATACGAGCTACATTGCACGACCCATTGCTCTAAGCTCGGCTGAGAGAATATTTGAGATATCATTTCGAGGCTCCATAAAAATCTTCTTATAACTCCCTTGTTTATCAGAAATAATTACCGCAATTGCAACCTTTCCAGTATCATCTCGAGAGAAATCTGTCCAACAAAAAAGATTAGCATCAAGGGATACTTCCGAGCTATTATGGCTGATATCAAGCAATTGTTGGCGGGGTAGAGTTGCACCTTCCGCCATAATTCTAGTTGCATTATAAATCACAACTGCCGTTTCCGTCGTACGAGTTTGAAACACAAAAGCCGCCTTAGTGGTCAACATAGGGAGGGCTCTTCTTCACAGACTAGGTAACAAAACTGGATGTGTTTTTTTCTTTTTTTTTTCTGGATTGAATCTATGGTTTCTTCTTGACCGTACTACTGGATTCAAGCACTTGATTCTCACTCTACGCTTATATTCTTTTGGTGCTAGCTCATGTCAGTAAGTTCAGAAAGAAGCTTAGAATGAAAGGTGAGTGGGTATAACAAGCGTATTATTGACCTTTATTTTCCCAAGAGGCAAGAGTGACATGTTACACAATGAAATTAAGATACATAATATTAATTTTTATTGCTAGAATATAAACCATTTCGGTAATTCATACATGTTAATACATGCCATTCACTATACCGGTTTCTTAAGCCTTAATTATTTAATAGTAACATACATCTTTATACTAAAACACACCTCATTTAGGAATTACACCATAAATACATGCGACTAAAAAGAGATAAGGAATCAGAGAGAGAATAAGCTGAACAATGCTGTTACAATTCCTCTACAATATTTCAATTTTATATCTATATAAATATTATATGTATTTTATTGTTCTACGACTCGAGTGTTGAAGAGCCTATCATTCGTAATTCTGATGGTTGTGCCATAAAGATTGGTATCCTTGGATTATCTTGCGGCGCTCTGCAAAATTCTGCACGATAGGACGTGATAATGTCTTTGGACAATGTTCACGTAATCTGGGTAAAAAGGGTCAAAATTTGAATTTATTTTATATTCATATATATTTATTTACTGGTATTTTTAAAATATAAATATATTTTATTCTGGATATTCCATTTTGAAAATATATGGTGAACCGAATAATGCTCCATACTGAGTAGATGCGTTGGATTCCACATGGACGGCAATTGTTTAGTAATTTGACCCAATTGTGCGGACTGAAACAAACTTCATTTGGAAGGAGGAATGAATCTTGGGAATAGACTTAATGATATGTTTAAGAAATACTATTTCCTCTCATTAGAGGACCAACCATTCTCCTATAAAAGGGTGAACCCTAGGACCGGCCAGAGCGGCGCGCTCTAGAGTAGAGAATTGTATCGTTTCATTGTATTAGAGGTAGAACGAAAATCAAGGTTAAATAAAAAAAACTAATACTTAAAAGTAACTTTTGGATTACACTTAATCCGTGATGTTCAAATCATGCGTGTTGTCCAAGAGCCTTTAACCGGTTACCGTCCTAATGGATTATCCATCCTCCAAGATCATTTATGTCGGATCCCGCTAAAGCCTTCTTCAACACGCACAACCTATCTCTACCAAAACTTTTGAAAAAAATGTTTTCAATTACTTAGACCGAACAGATCACCAGCGCTGAAAACACGAATACCTCTAGCGGTATCCACACGGACAAACTTCTTAAAACGAGCAAGAAGAACCGTATATGATAATATGCTTGTTCATCCTTATCCACATGTCATCATCTAGACTTTTGTAGATTACTTAATCTTTTGTGTCCATAATCTCTATATGCATATATATCACATCTTATCACATAAGATGACAATATTTTTTTTGACATCCCTATGCAACTCATCATATAAGTTGGTAGGATTTTTTGCGTCCATTCTAGTTTATTCTTTGTATGTGACCCTGTAGGTTGACAATGTAGGCAATAGACTTGACATTCTATAAATCATAAGCGGACTCTATCAAGCCATCATGACTATCCAAATTAAGTGAATATCGTTGATCCGATTTACCTAATAAACAATCACGTATGTAGTCTCTTTGTCACGTGATAACTATATCGATCATAAGACATGTAATACGTCATCCTTATATTAATCGATTAATATTTCTTGATCCCAAATTAAACTGAACAAAACAAATGATGTTAGTAACTCTTATTAATTCATTTGAGCATGGCCATGCATTTCTTCAGTTCGATTCATCAAGAGGTCTAAAGATATCTCTCTTATTTAATGAGAGAACCAAATCCCATCTTGATTGCGCTCTGTTGGGAAACCCGTAGCCATGTACGTTACATGCCCAGCGGAACCTACGGGTTCAACCCTCCCTAGGATCATCGTAAAGGAAATAAAGGTACGAGATTATGCTATTAAAATTTATCCCTCGGATCTTCCTGATCCGGGAGAGAGAAGTGGATGTAGGTCTGAACGAACTTTCGTTTTGCTTCCTTCTCCTTCGTGCTCCTAAAGCTCGACTCGAACAAACTCCTTACTTCTCCTAGGGTAAAGAAACTGATCGCTCGATAGTCTTCAAAGCGGAAGACCTCTACTCGTATCCACGTTGAACTTCGAATCGTCGGAACAACCGGACTCGGCTAGATGAGTTCGGAAATATTTTCAGGAGACTCTCTCTCTTTCTCTCAGTATTATGGCAGCCTGGAGGCTCTCTAATGTGTGTCTAATGGAGGGGGACTGCCCCACTATTTATACTAGAGAGGGAGGAGAAGGATTGCTTAGTTACCACAACTAAAACCCTAATTTCAGCGCTTATCCGTTCCCAAAGGACCTATTCCGTTGCCAAGGGAATAAGATTTCCTAATCTGAAAACTTGGCTGCCTAAAAATTGGCTGAGTTCTGTTGCCAATGGAACTATTCCATTGGCAACGGAACTGTTCTGTTGCCAACGGAACTATGCTGATTTTTACATAATCATTCATATCAATCATCCAATGATCGATTATTTCCTTCACCTATTTATACATCATATGTATAACTATTTCAAGAGCATTTCCTTCCCGACTAGACGTTGTTCTATGTGTGACCATGTATGTTCCATTTAAAGCTGGCAATGATCTTCCAAAGATCATAAGTCATGAGTAACCTCTAGACTGATGTCATGACTACCTATGTTAAATGAAATGATCAGCGATCATAAACCTATCTAAATAGACTTTGATTATTCCTTTTGTTCTGCGATATATGTCTTGATCACAAGACATGGAAGTATGTCATCCTTGACCAAAGTCTCTTTCCTGATCAAGAATTAGACTGAACAAATACAAAATGGTATTAACAACACATGTTAATCCATTTTGAGCATGGCCATGCATTTCCTTCAGTCCTAGTTCATCAAGGGGCCCAGAGATATCTCCCTCTTAACGAGAGGAACAAATCTCATCTTGGTCACTCACATTCCTCGCCATGATTTAGTGCATACCTAATGATGACCCTAATGATCATCCCATTACGAATGACGTAAGATCATATTAAAGTATGCAGTTCCTCATACAGAAATCCATGGTGACCTCAGGTCATAGGAACAAGCGCACTATTCATATGAGAATCATTAATGACATATACCATGCATATTCTCATAGTGTGGTCAGTCCAGTACGTGTTCTCTAAGCACCTATATTCCAGACTTGACATCCCTATGTCCATGATTAGCAGAACATGATCATCCAGTCTGCTAATATACTAGTGTGGATATGTAGCTTCTTACTTGAAGTATGTTTATCTCTATAAACATCTTACATATCACTAGGGACGGTTTATAATATCATGCGTTGGTTCACAGTTCCACTATCAGAATCACGTATTCCGATGACGTGAACCCGAAATGTCGTTCATGGTCGATCTAATATATGTAAATATATTAATCACCCATATACTCATTCATATATGAACAAACACGTTTCTCATAATCTAATCTCTAGTCCAACACTTTGGCCTAGGACATAATTCCTTTAGTCTCCCACTTGCACTTGGCCAATCTTAAGCATCCAATGCTCATTAGGCAACATGACCTTCATGTTCTAATATATGCCTATCAGATTATAGAAATTTACATTGTAAATTTGTAATGTCTACTATTGATCTCTATCATTAGTTGAGGACTTCTGAAATAGGTACTTGTATCCTTGTTGCTCTATTCTGAGCAACTCTTTGTTCATAACATAGATCGTCAAACTTTAAGAGCACTCAGGACTACTCTTAGTTCCAAGATCAACTTTTGATTCAAGCATACCTATTGTTCGCTTTTAAAGTGACAATATGATTTTGTTTCAGTTACAGTATCTTATTTGGAACTCATTCCAAATTACTGCATTCAAAATAAATGAATTGCGATAATGATCCATGTTAGGAAAGTATAATCTCTTACCACTGGCTAGATTCTAATAGATCGGGATATCTTAGTTCTTCATAAGAGCTTAGAAATTTATTCTTGTCATCAAATGACTATCATTCGCTCTCTTATGCTCCAAACATATTGCACAGTACATTGTATGGCTTGAAGAATCTTATTCATCCCGTTTCTAAGAACTTTTTCTTGTACATTGAACCTTTCAATAAATGGATGATATGTCTTCATTATATGAACGTTATAGGCAATAATTCTTTCTTGCATATCGAACTCCTTCAATATATTGTTGAAAGTAGCTCATATTAGTGCCAAAACCAAGAACTTTTTCTTGCATATTGAATATTCAATATATATGATCGAAGGTATATAATCTAATTCTTATATCCTTATATTGTTCAAGTGCATGTCATAAGCAAGAACTCCTTCTTGCATATTGAACACTTCAATATATGGCTGAAGGCATAGAATCTCATTCGTATGTTTTTCATCATTCATATGACCACGGTAAGCAAGAATATTTCTTGCGTATTGAATTCTTTCAATATCTTACCAATGTACTTTATCTTACAATCATAAGTCTGCATAGACTACAACTCCCAATTATTAGGATGTTGAAGGTTCTTTCTTGTAACACTAGAAGACTATCATACTCCCACTGAATTTCTTGAAACCGATGTGGTCATATCTATTTCGATTAAGTCAAATTCCTCAGTTTACTTTGTCAAATAGATTTATTAATCCATTCACGAATGGATTTACCTTTCAGAATTCTTGCGATCACAAAACTCTTGCCATGTATCTAAGATATATCCACAGTAAAGTTCCTATAAAGGAATGTGAGTTTTATATCCTTTTTCCATCATTCACAATCACATTGTGCTATGGAAGTTAGAATTCGTAATAGCAACAAGTGAGAAAGTCCTTTTACTATAGCCCATACTATAGCTACTTTCTTTGCTATTTTTAGGTTATCCATGTACTGTATGCAATGGTCATCAAGCCATTAGATACTCTAATCAAGTTTCAAACATGATTGCTTGTATATGCGTTGCATCTCAGTTCTCATGCCCCAACCATTTTGAGAACATTGTCTCTTCATAGTCTCCTCGGTAGAAAGTCGACTCATCCTCTATGAGCATCTTTTATGAGAGATCATATCTCTCAGCCTAACGTCTACCAGGTCTGTGAGGAGGACCTTATGTTTCAAGTATGGCCTTATGAACTACTTGATAGCCTCATTAAAGGTTCATCACTAGTATGTGGATCTCGAACTTTTCGAGATGTATTACACTCCCACTGCTTCTTTAGGAGATGAGATCTTTTTTAAAGAAGTCTGAATCATGAGTAGCAGCCAATTTGAACTCATAATGGATGTAAAACAATATCGAGTCGATATTCCAAAAAGATTATTGTGTTGACACTGTCAAACCTCTTTAATCTTTAAAGATTATTTGGGACTATCCCAAACCCATATCACATATGGTGTCCATTTGAAACTTATGATATTAAGTGTTTAATATATTCAAGGGTATAACCTATAAGAATCTCGGAGGCATAGACTGAATCTTATCCAATAAGTTTCATTTCCTTCTTTATGTGCACATCGTGAGATGCTGCATATATAATTAATTGTGAAACCTTTTTCACAATTTCTAAGATAATTGTCAAACTATTGACTCAAATACTTGCCACTTCGATCTGATCGAAGTGCTCTTATTATCTTGTCAAGGCAATATCGAATTTCATTCTTAAATGCTTTGAACATTTCAAATATTTTGTGTTTCATTAAGTAAACCTTTTACTTAAAACACTTTAATATGAAATTCTGATATTCCTTATTTCTAGCCGGCTTGCTTTTTGTCTCTCATGCATCTATATGCATGAGACTCATCAAACTAACCCATCAACTTCGTGATGGTTGCCCATTATTGTCATCCTGTTCGATAAATAAAATTCGCACGTCTCAATTGATCCTAGATCTAGTAAGTCAAACTTTCCACATAGGGTGGAGTTTTAGAAATGCGATTCTAATTTTGTGACTTAGCTAACATTGCTAGAAGTATGAAATCAATGGACTCATTATTTAGCATAAAAAGGTTATTTTCTAAGTGAACATTTCAAATAGATAAATCTAGGAAAATTTTATTATTCCAAATAATAAATTTTACAACCATTTTAACGCTAAAGTCGAAATAACATTTATTTCATTACAAGTCCACAATGGCTAAGTCAATAAAATCCTAGAGCTAATGTAGCAACTCTTGCTTCATTCCCTACTTGTAGGTTGACTTCTCCTCAAGCTAATCTTCTACTTCTGAGTAATATTCTGCACATTCAAAATGTGAGAATTAAAGTGGATATCTAGTATCCAAGTAGAGATTTAGAAAGAGGAATACCTGAAATGACAGCCATTGATTCTTCTTCATGACATATCTTATATCATCCTCTCCAGTGATCACGCATAGAACATGCCATCACTTCCTCAGATTCCTCAGGTTTAGGCAACACTTTGCCCTCACTCATGATCCAGCTCTCCCATGTGGCTGTCTTCTCGACTTCCTTTCCTTTTCAATCCTGAGGGCACCAATGACAACTTTTGTCTCTATATCCTTCTCTACCTGTTTAAGCATCTTATGCAATTCCATAATCCTCGTCTACAACTGACGCTTATGATATTCAGTAATGAACAAATCAAGGCTTGGAGGAAGCGATCCAAGAATCATATCAACCGCGAATTTCCTTGGAATAGGCGAACCAAGTCTCTCTAAGTAATCAATGTGACTTCTCATCTTGAACACATGAGTATCCATAGAGGAGCCATGAGTCATCGTGCTCTTGATTAATAACTTGGTGACCTTGTAGCGCTGAATATTAGCCTACTTTCGGAAAATTTCTTTAAGCGCCTTGATTATATCATAGGCATCCATGAAACCTATCTGATTCCGAAGCTTAGGTTTCATTCCTGCTAATATCATCCAGGCTACTTCATCAGAATCGTCAATACACTTCTGATAAGTATCTTGAACTACTCTGGAAGCGGTCGAAGGCGATGGATTTGGGATGGGAGTCTCAATGTTACAACTTTCCTTCACTCTTGAGAACAATTCTCAGAGTCCTGAACCATTTAGGGAAGTTTGTGCAATCGAGCTTATCCTTCTCAAGGATAGATCATAAGTCCGTAAATTTTGAACACATTCTACAAGTTTAATATGCAATGTAAAGTTTATTATTTAAAATTAGAATTATTCTAATTTTGTTTCATATATTATAATCCTACTATTTTTCTTCAAATCAAACACCTTCAGTAGTATTGGTTCGTAAACTTCAATTAAATGAGGTTCCATAGTGAGTCAAGATCCGTATTTCATTGAGCACTAAGTGCGCTTTGGCGCAACCTTTATTGCTCAACTATTTAGGTAGGAACATTTCCAATTGTATCATATACAACTCTTGCCTTTTATGTAAAGAGCATCATATGTCCGGTGTATTATCCCATCTTATGCCCTGAGCCAAAGTCCGACTTGCTTGCTCAGTTAAGTTTAATCATGTATGATTGTCGGCGAAATAGAGTCCAGCACACTCAGTTTTGGCATGGCCCATGCTGGACGTCATTTACCGACCTCCTTTACAAAGACAATCCCCTATATGCTCAGCTTTGGCATGACCCACATGGAAGACTGTCTAAGTACCGAGGGCTTCCGTGACATGAGGGGCACTTCCTTACTTAATATTCTGAAGGATTTTGTTTTAGATTCATAAATATAAACATCACAGAAACAAGATAAATATAGTATGAGCCTAATCCTCGTGAGCGATCATGAGATTCCTAATCCTAGATCTATCTCTAGATTGCAGATGAATCTTCAATGAACCCTTCGTTGTATGTGTGCGAAGGTCCAATGCATATTTCAAAACATCACGAAAATAGTTTCTAGGAATATAATATTGGATATTATGATTTTCTGGAGTTTCGAAAAAATAGTTTTTTCGGAATCTGTTTTGGATACAGAACTAAAATTAAAGGAAACTAAAAAGTCAGCGTTATTCCGTTCCGAAGGGAATAGTTCTGTTCAGAACGGAATATGCTGAAATTTTCGCCGGAATTATTCAGCGTTATTCCATTGAGAACGGAATAGTTCCGTTCCCAACGAAATAAGGCTAATTTTTGTTATACAAGAAATTTAATTTATTTAAATATGGTATGAACCTTTGATCTATGATTATTCTGTGATGTAATCTTGTGTGTGAATGCTTGTATTTTATTTAATATCTATGGCAACCTACGAGTTGTCCAAAGTTGTAATTATGGCAGACAGTGAGTTGTCCAAAATTTTAAACTACCTTTTCTAGCAATATGATAGTTAGGAAAAATATTACATCAAGACAAGAAGAGGATAATTTATTATACTAGAATTTACTAAATTTTAAATATATAGTCGACGATTAGTTTCATAACGAACGCTCCGATGCCACTGTTGGGAAACCCGTAGCCATGTACTTTACATGCGCAGCGGAACCTACGGGTTCAACCCTCCTTAGGATCATCGTAAAGGAAAATAAAGGTACGAGATTATGCTATTAAAATTTATACCTCGACTCGAACGAACTCCTTTCTTCTCCTAGGGTAAAGAAACTAATCGCTCACTAGTCTTCAAAGCAGAAGACCTCTACTCGTATCCACGTCGAACTTCGAATCGTCAGAATAATCAGACTCGGGTAGACGAGCCCGGAAATACTTTCAGGAGGCTGTCTCTCTTTCTCTCTGTATTACGGCAGCCTGGAGGCTCTGTAATGTATGTCTAATAGAGGTGGACTGCCCCTAATTTCTCTCTAGAGAGGGAGGTGAAGAATTGCTTAGTTACCATAAATAAAACCCTAATTCCAGCGCTTATCCGTTCCCAATGGACCTATTCCGTTGCCAATGGAATAGGGTTTCCTAATATGAAAACTTGGCTACCGAGAAATTGGCTGAGTTCTGTTGACAATGGAACTATGCTGATTTTTGCACAATCATTCATATCAATCATCCAATGATCGATTATTTCCTTCACCTATGGATACATCATATGTATAATTATTTCAAGAGCATTTCCTTCCTGATTATATGTTGTTCTATGTGTGACCGTGTAGGTTCCATTTAACACTGGCAATGATCTTCCAAAGATCGTAAGTCATGAGTAACCTCTAGACTGGTGTCATGACTACCCATGTTAAATGAAATGATCAGCGATCATAAACCTATTTGAATAGACATTTGATTATTCCTTTCGTTCTGCGATATATGTCTTCATCACAAGGCATGGAAGTATGTCATCTTTGAGTTTGACCAAAGTCACCTTCCTGACTGAGAATTAGACTGAACAAATACAAAATGATATTAACAACACATGTTAATCCATTTTGAGCATGTCCATGCATTTCCTTCAGTCCTAGTTCATCAGGGGGACAAGAGATATCTCCCTCTTAACGAGAGGAACAAATCCCATCTTGGTCACTCACATTCCTCGTCATGATTCAGTGCATACCTAATGATGACCCTAATGATCATCCCATTACGGATGATGTAAGATCATATTAAAGTATGCAGTTCCTCATACAGAAATCTATGGTGACCTCAGGTTGTAAGAACAAGCACACTATTCATATGAGAATCACAAATGACATATACCATGCATATTCTCATAGTGTGGTCAGTCCAGTACGTGTTTTCTAACACGCACCTATATTCCATACTTGACATTCCTATGTGTAGGATTAGTGCCCTAGGCCAAATGTATTTGTGCTAGGAAATGGATTATGTATTAAGACATTATTATTCAATAAAGGTTATTTCTTATATATCTGTGTATATGGGTTGTGAATGTAAATTTCTTATATCAACCATGAATGTCACTTTCGGTTCACGTCATCAGAATAAGTGATCTTGATAGTAGAACTATGAACCAACGAATGACATTCTAAACCATCCCTAGAGATATGTGGGATGTTTATAGAGATAAACATACTTCAAGTAAGAAGCTACATATCTACACTAGTATATTCGCAGACCGGATGATCATATTCTGCTGATCATGGACATAGGGATATCATGTTTTGTATATAGGTTCGTGTTAGAGAACACGTGATGGACTGACCACACTATGAGAATATACATGGCATATGTCATTAGTTATTCTCATATGAATAGTGTGCTTGTTCCTATGACCTAAGGTCACCATGGATTCCAGCATGTGGAACTGCATACTTTAATATGATCCTACATCATCCGTAACGTGATGATTATTATGGTCATCATTAGGTATGCACTGAATCATGACGAGGAATGTGAGTGACCAAGATGGGATTTGTTCCTCTCGACAAGAGGGAGATATCTCTGGGCCCCCTGATGAACTAGGACTGAAGGAAATGTATGGCCATGCTCAAAATGGATTAACATGTGTTGTTAATATCATTTTGTATTTACTCAGTCTAATTCTCGATAAGGAAAGAGACTTTGATCAAACTCAAGGATGACATATTATTGTGCCTTGTAATCAAGATGTATATCGTAAAACAAAAGGGATAATCAAATGTCTATTCATATAGGTTTATGATCGCTGATCATATCATTTAACATGGGTAGTCATGACATCAGTCTAGAGGTTACTCATGACTTACGATCTTTAGAAGATCATTGCCAGCGTTAAATGGAACCTATACGGTCACACAATGAACTCCATTCGTACAGGATGAAAATACCTCAATAACAGTTATACATGTAATGTATAAATGGGCGAAAGAATAAATCAAATATTGGATATTTGATTGTGCTGGAATTACTGTGTCACGCATAGGAATTACTGTTCACGCGTTCGAACGGAACACATATGGTATGTGCTGATTTGCTTGGCGAACAAGCATCGTTTATATGGAAATGATTGTCCGTTCGAAGCAGGAATTACTATTCATGAGACAGGCATGATTTGTTTCCTTAACAAAAGTTGCCATTCTTTCACCCCTCTCTCTAGTATAAATAAAGGGGTAGCCCCCTTCTATTCGACACACAATTTAGAAGCCTTAGATGCCGTCTATTACATAGAAAAGAGATAGAAAGTTTTGAGAACTTTTCGGAAAGTATTTCCGGACTTGTCTTGCCAAGTCCGGTTATTCCATACGTCTGATGTTCGTGTGGATACGAGTAGAGGTTCTCTATCTTGATAACTTGCGAGCGATCGATCTTCATCCCTTGGAGAAGCAAGGAGGTCGCGAGTCGAGGTTCAGAAAGGAGAAGGTTGCAAGTCAGAAAAGTTCAGACCTACATCCGTTCTTCGTCTCGCGAATCAGGAGGATCCGAGGTATAAATTTTAATAGTTAATCTTGTACTTTTATTCCTTTAACGTAGATCCTAGGGCGGGTAAAATCCATAGGTTCCGCTGCGCATGTACCGTACATGGCTGTGCATTTCCCCAAAGTGGCATCAGAGCATTCGTTAAGGAAATAATTTTCGATTATGTATTTAAAATTTAGTAAATTCTAGTATAATAAATTTTAGGGTTTTAAAAATATTATTTCAAAACATCACGGAAATAGTTTCTAGGAATATAATATTGGATATTATGATTTTCTAGAGTTTCGGAAATTAGTTTTTCAAAATCTGTTTTGGAAACGGGACTAAAACAAAGGAAAAACGGATTTTCCAGCAGGTCTCCGTACCCAACGGAATAGTTCCGTTGAGAATGGAATAGTCCGTTGTGAACAGAATAGTCCGTTGAGAACGGAGTAAAGCCAGAAATTCGTGTTTTTGTCAACGACGGTTCTGTTGAGAACGGAATAGTTCCGTTCCCAACGAAATAAGGCTGACTTTGCGAGAAACCCTAATTTTTATTATATATGGAATTTAAATATACAAATATGATATCAGCTTTAGATCTGTGATTGTTCTGTGATGTAATCTTGTGTGTGAATGCTTGTAATTTTATTTAATATCTATGGCAACCAGTGAGTTGTCCAAAGGTTCTTTCTTATATATATATGTGTATGGGTTGTGAATGTCTATTTGTTATATCAACCAAGAATGACACTTCGGGTTCACGTCATCAGAATACGTGATTCTGATAGTAGAACTGTGAACCAACGAATGACATTCTAAACTGTCCCTAGTGATATGTAGGATGTTTATAGAGATAGACATACTTCAGGCAAGAAGCTATCCACACTAGTATATTCACAGGCTGGATGATCATATTTTGCTGATCATGGACATAGAGATGTCAAGTCTGGAATATAGGTACGTATTAGAGAACACGTACTGGACTGACCACACTATGAAAATATGCATGGTATATGTAATTAGTAATTCTCATATGAATAGTGTGCTTGTTCCTACGATCTGAGGTCACCACGGATTCCTGTATGTGGAACTGCATACTTTAATATGATCCTACATCATCCGTAACGTGATGGTTATTATGGTCATCATTAGGTATGCACTGAATCATGACGAGGAATGTGAGTGACCAAGATGGGATTTATTCCTCTCGTCATGAGGGAGATATCTCTGGGCCCCCTGATGAACTAGGACTGAAGGAAATGCATGGCCATGCTCAAAATGGATTAACATGTGTTGTTAATATCATTTTGTATTTACTCAGTCTAATTCTCGATCAGGAAAGAGACTTATCAAACTCAAGGATGACATATTACCGTGCCTTGTGATCAAGACGTATATCATAGAACAAAAGGAATAAACAAATGTCTATTCAGATAGGTTTATGATCGCTGATCATTTCATTTAACATGGGTAGTCATGACATCAGTCTAGAGGTTACACATGACTTACGTTGTTTAGAAGATTGTTGCCAGCATTAAATGGAACCTACACGGTCACACAATGAACTCCATTCGTACGGGATGAATATGCCTCAAAACAGTTAATACATATGATGTATAAATTGGTGAACGAAATAATCAATTGTTGGATAATTGATTGAGCAAAATAGTGCCATTCCATTGGCAACGGAACAGTTCCGTTCCCAACGGAATATATATGGAAACTATAATAACCTTAGCTGCCAAGTATTCCGTTATGGAAATACCTATTCCGTTGGCAACGGAACAGTTCCGTTAGCAACGGAATAGGCACAAATTAGGGTTTTAGTTATGGTAACTGAGCAATCATTCGCCTCTCTCTCTCTAGTATAAATAGAAGGGCAGGGTCTCTCTATTTGATAGACAATTCAGAAGCCTAAGAGGCCGTCTTTACACAGAAAGCCTAAGGGGGAGAGTTTTGAGATATTCGGAAAGCATTTCCGGACTTGTCTAGCCAAGTCCGTTTATTCCGTTCGAGTAAAGTTTGTGTGGATACGAGTAGAGGTTCTCTACCTTGAGAACTTGCGAGCGATCTATTTTCATCCCTAAGAGAAGAAGCTATCTCTCGAGCCGAGCATCAAGAAGAGTTTCGCGAGCCGAGCTTCAAGAAGGAGTTCTTCGAGCCGAGCAATAGGAAGGAGCTTGGCGAGCCGAGCTTCGGGAAGGAGACGGTTGCGAGTCGGAAAGGTTCAGACGTACATCCGTTCCTTGTCTCGCGGATCAGGAAGATCCGAGGTATAAATTTTAATGACTAATCTCGTACTTTTATTCCCTTAACGTAGATCCTAAGGCGTGTTAAATCCATAGGTTCCGCTGCGCATGTAACGTACATGGCTATGGATTTGTCAACACGTAACTCTCAAGGAAATGTCCCAATAGCAGGCTAGAGTTGAGCGCTATAAAGCGACTGTCTCTCTGACTAACATGAAGATGGCTGAAGGTTCATCTGTGAGTGCTCATGTACTCAAGATGAAGAGCTATCTTGTTCAATTAGAGTGGCTTGGTTCAGCTATGCTCAGAGAATTGGCTGTTGACATAATTCTCGGGTTGTTACCTCCTAGTTTTAAGCAATTCATCATGAACTATAATATGCATCAGATGGAGAAATCCGTCACCGAGTTGCATGGGATGCATAAGAACGCACAGGAGGACATGAAGACAAATGTTGTCAAAGATGTCCTATTGGTTCACAAGAAGAAGGGTAAGAAGACCGGGAACAAGAGCAAGGGTAAAGGCAAGATGTTGCCTAAACCTAAGATCAAGAAAGACAAGAGCAAGGGGTAGCCCCCTTCTATTCGACACACAATTTAGAAGCCTTAGAGGCCGTCTATTACATAGAAAAGAGAGAGAAAGTCTTGAGAGATATTCGGAAAGTATTTCCGGACTCGTCTAGCCGAGTCTGGTTATTCCGTATGTCTGAAGTTCGCGTGGGTACGAGTAGAGATCTCCTGCCTTGGAGATTAGCGAGCGATCAAGTTCTTCATCCCTAGGAAGAGCAAGAAGGTTCTCAGAGTTGAGCTTCTGAAGCCAGGAAGGAGTTTTGCGAGCCGAGCTTCAGGAAGGAGACGGTTGCAAGTCAGAAAGGTTCAGACCTACATCCGTTCTTCGTCTCGCGGATCAGGAAGATCCGAGGTATAAATTTTAATAGCATAATCTCGTACCTTTATTACCTTTACCATGATCCTAGGGAGGGCTTAACCCGTAGGTTCCCCAACAGTGGTATTAGAGCGATCGTTAAGGAAATAATCGTCGATTATATATTTAAAATTTAGTAAATTCTAGTATAATAAATTTTCGGGTTTTGAAAATATTATTTCAAAACATCACGGAAATAGTTTCTAGGAATATAATATTGGATATTATGATTTCCTAGAGTTTCGAGAAATAGTTTTTCGAAATTTGTTTTGGAAACGGAACTAAAAACAATAGAAAAATGAATTTTCCAGCAGCATTCCGTTCCCAACGGAATAGTTCCGGTGAGAACGGAATAACACAGAAAATTCTCAGTTTTTCAGCGCATCTTCCATTGGGAATGGAATAGTTCCGTTCCCAACGGAACAAGGCTGAATTTTGCGAAAACCCTAATTTTTGTTATACATGGAATTTTTATTTAAATATGATATGAGCCTTAGATCTGTGATTGTTCTGTGATGTAATCTTTTGTGTGAATGCTTGTAATGTTATTTAATATCTATGACAATCTGTGAGTTGTCCAAAGTTATAATTTATGGCAACCAGTGAGTTGTCCAAAATTTTACTTTACTTTTCTAGCAATAGGATAAATGTTAGAATAGATATTATATGAAGACTACGAGACAAAGATCTTGGCGCAATCTTCAGAAGATGGCATTGGATCTTCGCACACACACAACGAAGGGTTCATTGAAGATTCACCTACAATCTGGTGATAGATCTAGGATTAGGAACCTCATGATCGCTCGTGAGGAATAAGCTCATACCATATTTGACTTGTTTCTGTGATGTTTATATTTATAAATCTAAAACAAAATCCTTCAGAATATTAAGTAATGAAGTGCCTCCTATGTCACTGTAACCCTCAGTACGCAGACAGTTTTCCACATGGGTCATGCCGGAGCTGGGTGTGTGTGGTATTGTCTTTGGAAAGGGGCATGCGGGAAGCAGTGACTAGCACAGGTCATGCTTGAGCTGAGTGTGCTAGAAACTGCTTTGCGGATACTCATACATGGTTAAACTTAACTGAGCAAGCAAGTCGAACTTGGGCTCAGGGCACAAGATGAGATAATACACCAAGTATAAGATACTCATTCCATAAAAGGCAAGAATTGCATATGATGCAATTGGAAAGTGTTCCTACCTAAATAGTTAAGCATTAAGGGTTGCGCCGGAACGCACTTACTGTTTAATGAAATACGGATCTTGACTCACTATGAAGCTTCATTTAATTGAAGATTCCGAATCAACACTACTGAAGGAGGTTGATTTGAAGAAAATAGTGGGAGTACAATATATGAAACAAAATTAGAATAATTCTAGTTTTAAATAATAAAATTTACATTGCATATTGAACTTGTAGAATGAGTTCGAAATTTACGGACTTGCGATCTATCCTTGAGAAGGATAAGCTCGATGGCACAAACTTCCCTGAATGGTTCAGGACTCTGAGAATTGTTCTCAAGAGTGAAGGAAAGTTGTATGTCCTTGAGACACCCATCCCAAATCCACCGCCTTTGACCGCTTCTAGAGTTGTTTAAGATACTTATCAGAAGTATATTGACGATTCTGATGAAGTAGCCTGGATGATGTTAGCAGGAATAAAACCCAAGCTTCGGAAGCAGATAGGTTTCATGGATGCCTATGATATGATCAAGGCGCTTAAGGAAATGTTCCGAAAGCAGGCTAATATTCAGCGCTACAAGGTCACTAAGTTATTAATCAAGAGCAAGATGGCTCATGGCTCCTTTGTGGATACTTATGTGTTCAAGATGAGAAGTCACATTGATTACTTAGAGAGACATGGTTCGCCTATTCCAAGGGAATTCGCGGTTGACATGATTCTTGAATCGCTTCCTCCGAGCTTTGATTTGTTCATTACTGAATATCATAAGGGTCGGATGGAGACGACGATCACGAAATTGCATAAGATGCTTAAACAGGCAGAGAAGGACACAGAGGCAAAAGTTGTCATTGATGCCCTCAGGATTGAAAGGGAAAGGGAGTTTAATAGACAAACCGCATGGGAGAGCTGGATCAAGAGTGAAGGCAAAGTGTTGCCTAAACCTGAGGAATTCGAAGAAGTGATTGCATGTTATATGCGTGATCACTGGAGAGGAGGATGTAAGATATGTCATGAAGAAGAATCAATGGCTGCCATTTCAGGTATTCCTCTTTCTAAATCTCTACTTGGAAATTGGATATCCACTGTAATTCTCACATTTTGAATGTGCAGGATATTACTCAGAAGTAGAAGATTAGCTAGAGGAGAAGTCAACCTAAAAGTGGAGAATGAAGCAAGAGTTGCTACATTAGCTCTAGGATTTTATGGACTTAGCCATTGTGGACTTGTAATGAAATAAATGTTATTTCGAAATTAGCATTAAAATGGTTGTAAAATTTATTATTTGGAATAATAAAATTTTCTTAGATTTGTCTATTTGAAATGTTCACTTAGAAAATAACCTTTATATGCAAAATAATAAGTCCATTGATTTTATACTTCTAGCAATGTCAACTAAGTCACAAAATAAGAATCGCATTTCTAAACCTCCACCCTATGTGGAAAATAAGTCACAAAATTGAGTCGTGCGAATTTTATTTATCGAACAGGATGACAAGAATGGGCAACCATCATGAAGTTGATGGGTTAGTTTGTTGAGTCTCATGCATATAGATGCATGAGAGACAAAAGGCAAGTCGGCTAGAAATAAGGAATATTCTAATTTCATATTAAAATATTTGAAGTAAAAGGTTTACTCAATAAAACACAAAATATTTAAAATGTTCAAAGCATTTAAGGATGAAATTCAATATTGCCTTGACAAGATAATAAGAGCACTTCGATCAAATCGAAATGGCAAGTATTTGAGTCAATAGTTTGACAATTATCTTAGAAATTGTGAAAAGAGTTTCACAATTAATTCTATATGCAGCATCTCACGAGGTGCACATAAAGAAGAAGATGAAACTTATTGGATAAGATTCAGTCTATGCCTCTGAGATTCTTATAGGTCTATACTCTTGAATATACTAAACACTGAATATCATAAGGTTCAAATAGACACGATATATGATATGGGTTTGGGATAGTCCCAAATTGTCTTTAAAGATTGAAGTACGACTCGTGTCAAAAGGTTTGACTGTGTCAACACAACAATCTTTCTGGAATATCAACTCGATATTGTTTTACATCCGTTATGAGTTCGAATTATTTGCTACCCATGATTCAGACTTCTTTAAAAGTGATCTCATCTCCTAAAGAAGCAGTGGGAGTGTAATACATCTCGAAAGGTTCGAGGTCCACATGCTAGTGATGAACCATTAATGAGGCTATCAAGTAGTTGATAAGGCTATACTTGAAACATAAGGTCCTCCTCACAGACCTGGTAGATGTTAGGTTGAGAGATATGTTCTCTCATAAAAGAGACAATGAAGAAACAATGTTCTCAAAATGGTTGGACCATGATAACTGAGATGCAGCGCATATACAAGCAATCATGTTTGGAACTTGATTGGAGTATCCAATGGCTTGATGACCATTGCATACAGTACATGGATAACCTAAAATAGCAAAGAAAGTAGCTATAGTATGGGCTATGGTAAAAGAACTTTCTCACTTGTTGCTATTACGAATTTTAACTTCCATAGCACAATGCGATTGTGAATGATGGAATAAGAATATAAAACTCACATTCCTTTATAGGAACTTTAATGTGGATGTCTATTTGATACATGGCAAAGAGTTTTATGATCGCAAGAATTCTGAAAGGTAAATTCGTTCATGAATGGATTAAAGCAAGCATCTCAGTATGAATCTATTTGATAAAGTAAATTGAAGAATTTGACTTACTCAAAATAGATGCGACCACCTTGATTTCAAGAAATTCAGTGGGAGTATAATAATCTGTCTGCATTACAAAATCTTACACATCCTAATAGTTAGGAGTTGAAGTCTATACAGACTTCTGGTTATAAGATAAAGCACATTGGTAAAATATTGAAAGAATTCGATGTGCAAGAAATGTTCTTGCTCATGGTGTTTATATGAATGCTGAAAAGGTAAATGAATGAGATTCTATACTTTCAGCCATACGTTGAAATGTTCAACATGCAAGAAAGCGTTCTTGCTTATAACATTCACATGAACAATAAAAGGATATAAGAATTAGATCTTATACCTTCAACCATATATTGAATATTCAATATGCAAGAAAATATTCTTGTTTATGGCACTGATATGAACGATGAAAGGCACATGAACTAGATTCTATGCTTTCAACAATATATATATTGAAAGTGTTCAATATGCAAGAATGAATTCTTGCCTATAACGTTCATATAATGTAGACATATCATCCGTTTATTGAAAGGTTCAATGTACAAGGTAACGGGATGAATAAGATTCTTCAAATCATACAACGTATTGTGCAATATGTTTGGAGCATGAGAGAGCAAATGATAGTCATTTCATGACGAGAATAAATTTCTAAGTTCTTTTAAAGAACTAAGATATCCCGATATATTAGAACCTAGGTAGTGGTAAGAGATTACACTTTACTAACATGGATCATTATCGCAATAAATTATTTTGAATGCAGTAATTTGGAAAGAGTTCCAAATAAGGTACGGTAACTGAAACAAGACCATATTGTCGCTTCAGAAGAGGACAATAGGTATGCTTGGATCAAGCACTTGATCTTGGAACATGGAGTTGTTCCGATTGCTCCTAAGGCCTGACGATCTATGTTATGAACAAAGAGTCGCTCAGAATAGAGCCACATGGATACAAGTACCTGTTTCAGAAGTTCTCGACTAATGATAGAGATCAATAGTAGTCGTTACAAGTTTGCAATGTAAATTTCTATAAACTGATAGGCATATATTTCTCGCTAGTAAAACATGAACGTCATGCTGCCTAATGAGCATTGGATGCTTAAGATTGGCCTAGTGCAAGTGCGAAGGAATTATGCCCTAGGCCAAAGTGTTGGACTAGAGATTAGATTATGAGAAACACGTTTATTCATTTCATATATGAATGAGTGCATGGGTGACTAATATAATTACATATATTAGATCGACCATGAATGACACTTCGGGTTCACGCCATCAGAATACGTGATTCTGATAGTAGAACTGTGAACCAACGAATGACATTCTAAACCATCCCTAGTGATATATAGGATGTTTACAGAGATAAACATACTTTAAGTAAGAAGCTACATATCCACACTAGTATATTCGCAGACTGGATGATCATGTTCTGCTGATCATGGACATAGGGATGTCAAGTCTGGAATATAGGTATGTGTTAGAGAACACGTACTGGACTGACCACACTATGAGAATATGCATGGTATATGTCATTAGTGATTCTCATATGAATAGTGTGCTTGTTCCTACGACCTGAGGTCACTATGGATTTCTGTATGAGGAACTGCATACTTTAATATGATCTTACGTCATCCGTAATGAGATTATCACTAGGGTCATCATTAGGTATGCACTGAATCATGACGAGGAATGTGAGTGACCAAGATAGGATTTGTTCCTCTCGTTAAGAGGGAGATATCTCTGGGCCCCCTGATGAACTAGGACTGAAGGAAATGCATGGCCATGCTCAAAATGGATTAACATGTGTTGTTAATATCATTTTGTATTTATTCAGTCTAATTCTAGGTCAGGAAAGAGACTTTGATCAAACTCAAGGATGACATATAATCGTGCCTTGTGATCAAGACATATATCGTAGAACAAAAGGAATAATCAAATGTCTATTCAGATAGGTTTATGATCGCTGATCATTTCATTTAACATGGGTAGTCATGACATCAGTCTAGAGGTTACTCATGACTTACGATCTTTAGAAGATCGTTGCCAGCATTAAATGGAACCTACATGGTCACACAATGAACTCCATTCGTACGGGATGAATATGCCTCAAAACAGTTACACATATGATGTATAAATTAGTGAACGAAACAATCATTATTGGATAATTGATTGAACAAAAACAGTACCATTCTGTTGGCAACATAATAGTTCCGTTCCCAACGGAATAGATATGGAAACTGTAATAACCTTAGCTGCCAAGTATTCCATTATGGAAATACCTATTGCGTTGGCAACGGAATAGGCGCAGATTAGGGTTTTAGTTAAGGTAAATGAGCAGTCGTTCGCCTCTCTCTCTAGTATAAATAGAAGGGTAGTCCCTCTCTGTTAGATACACAATTACAGAGCCTCCAGGCTGCCGTAACACAGAAAAGAGAGAGAAAGTCTTGAGAGATATTCGGAAAATATTTCCGGACTCGTCTAGCCGAATCCAGTTATTCCGTACGTCTGAAATTCACGTGGATATGAGTAGAGATCTCCTGCCTTGGAGATTAGCGAGCGATCAAGTTCTTCATCCCTAGGAAGAGCAAGAAGGTTCTCAGAGTCGAGCTTCAGAAGCCAGAAAGGTGTTTTGCCAGCCGAGCTTCAGGAAGGAGTTTTGCGAGCAGAGCTTCAGGAAGGAGACGGTTGCACGTCAGAAAGGTTCAGACCTACATCCGTTCTTCGTCTTACGGATCAGGAAGATCCGAGGTATAAATTTTAATAGCATAATCTCGTACCTTTATTCCCTTTATGATGATCCTAGGGAGGGCTTAACCCGTAGGTTCCGCTGCGCATGTAACGTACATGGCTACGGGTTTCCCAACACTTGTCACATGGCATGTCTCTCAGTAGGACACAGTGTCCTACAAGTGAACATGAATGAAGACGCATGAATAAGATCCCATATGCTTCAGCTATAGGATCTATCATGTATGCCATGATATGTACTAGACCAGATGTGTCATACTCATTGAGCGCAATAAGCAGGTTTCAGTCTAATCCAGGTGAAAGTCACTGGGTAGCTGTTGAAAGAATCCTTAAGTACTTACAAAGAACTAAGGACCTGTTCCTAGTCTATGGAGGTATGGAATACGAGCTCGTTGTAAAGGGTTACACCGACGCAAGCTTCCAGACAGACTCAGACGACCTTAGATCACAATCTGGTTATTTATTTTGCCTAACTTGAGGCGCAGTGACATGGAAGAGTTCCAAGCAATGTACTGTAGCAGATTCTGCAACGGAAACAAAGTATATAGCCGCTGCAGAAGCGGCTAAAGAAGCTGTTTGGAAAAAGAACTTTTTGGAGGAGCTAAGAGTAGTTCCGAGCATCTTGGAACCAGTGGATCTATATTGTGACAACAATGGAGCGATCACACAAGCAAAGGAACCGAGATCTCACCAAAAGTCCAAGCACATATTGCGACGCTTCCATCTAATCAGAGAGATCATACAAAGGGGTGATGTTAAAATGTGTATAGTGCCATCGAACGACAATGTCGCCGATCCATTAACTAAACCACTCCCGCAAGCGAAGCATGAGGGTCATGTTAGGTCTATGGGTATAAGATGCTTAGAGTTGGCCTAGTGCAAGTGGGAGACTGTAGGATTAGTGCCCTAGGCCAAATGTATTTGTGTTACGAAATAGATTATGTATTAAGACATTATTATTCAATAAAGGTTGTTTCTTATATATCTGTGTGTATGGGTTGTGAATGTAAATTTCTTATATCAACCATGAATATCACTTCGGGTTCATATCATAAGAATAAGTGATCCTGATAGTAGAACTGTGAACCAACGAATGACATTCTAAACCGTCCCTAGTGATATGTGGGATGTTTATAGAGATAAACATACTTCAAGTAAGAACCTACATATCTACAGTAGTATATTCGCAGACTGGATGATCATGTTCTGCTGATCATAGGGATGTCAAGTCTGGAATATAGGTTCGTGTTAGAGAACACGTGCGGGACTGACCACACTATAAGAATATACATGGTATATGTCATTAGTGATTCTCATATGAATAGTGTGCTTGTTCCTACGACCTGAGATCACCATGGTTTCCTGCATGTGGAACTGCATGCTTTAATATGATCCTACGTCATCCGTAACATGGTGATTATTAAGGTCATCATTAGGTATGCACTGAATCATGACGAGGAATGTGAGTGACCAAGATGGGATTTGTTCCTCTCGACAAGAGGGAGATATCTCTGGGCCCCCTAATGAACTAGGACTGAAGGAAATGCATGGCCATGCTCAAAATGGATTATGTGTTGTTAATATCATTTTATATTTATTCAGTCTAATTCTAGATCAGGAAAGAGACTTTGATCAAACTCAAGGATGACATATAACCGTGCCTTGTGATTAAGACATATATCGTAGAACAAAAGGAATAATCAAATGTCTATTCAGATAGGTTTATGATCGCTGATCATTTCATTTAACATGGGTAGTCATGACATCAGTCTAGAGGTTACTCATGACTTATGATCTTTAGAAGATCGTTGCCAGCGTTAAATGGAACCTACACGGTCACACAATGAACTTCATTCGTACAGGATGAAAATACCTCAATAATAGTTATACATGTAATGTATAAATGGGCGAAAGAATAAATCAAATATTGGATATTTGATTTTGCTGGAATTACTGTGTCACACGCAGAAATTACTGTTCACGCACAGAAATTACTTTTCGTGCACAAGTATTACTGTTCACGCGTTCGAACGGAACACACTAGTATGTGTTGATTTGATTGGTGAATAAGCATCGTTTATATGGAAATGATGGTCCGTTCCAAGTAGGAATTACTATTTACATGGCAGGCAGGATTAGTTTCCTTAACGAAAGTTGCCATTGTTTCACCCCTCTCTCTAGTATAAATAAAGAGGTAGCCCCCTTCTATTCACACACAATTCAGAAGCCTTAGAGGCCGTCTATTACATAGAAAAGAGAGGGAAAGTTTTGAGAGATTTTTGGAAAGTATTTACGGATTTGTTTAGCCAAGTCTGGTTATTCCGTACGTCTGAAGTTCGCGTGGATATGAGTAGAGGTTCTCTATATTGAGAACTTGCGAGCGATCGATCTTCATCCCTAGGAGAAGCAAGGAGGTTGCGAGTCGAGCTTCAGGAAGGAGAAGGTTGCAAGTCAGAAAAGTTCAGACCTACATCCGTTCTTCGTCTCGTGGATCAGGAAGATCCGAGGTATGAATTTTAATAGTTAATCTCGTACTTTTATTCCCTTAACGTAGATCCTAGGGCGGGTTAAATCCATAGGTTCCGCTGCGCATGTAACGTACATGGCTGTGGATTTCCCAACGCTATGTCCATGATCAGCAGAGCATGATCATCTAGTATACAAATATACTAGTGTGGATATATAGCTTCTTATTTGAAGTATGTTTATCTCTATAAACATCCTACATATCACTAGGGACGGTTTAGAATGTCATGCGTTGGTTCACAGTTACACTATCAGAATCACGTATTCTGATGACGTGAACCCGAAGTATCATTCATGGTCGAATTAATATATGTAAATATATTAGTCATCCAAACACTCATTCATATATGAACTGAATAAACGCGTTTCTCATAATCTAATCTCTAGTCCAACACTTTGGTCTAGGGCAAGGTTGTCAGAATCGGGATTCTACTTTGAATCGTGGAAGGGATGGAATCGAATCGGATCGTAAAATCATATTTGAATCGTAAGATTTTACGGAAAATATAAATTGACTAGAAAGTAATGTTCTAAGAAACCATTTTATAAGTAAATGGATATTAAATAATAAAGCTCATTATTTTGATTGAAATATGAAAGATTGATGAACAAGATCAAAACCATGGAATATAAATAATAGTTATAGGTTGCCTAGTAATCAAAAAAATATTATCCATAACTGAACAAACATGTAGTAAGCATAATCAACCTGTAGTAAATCATGGAATGAAAATAAAATTATTTAGTGCACTAACAAATTTAAAGCCATACTATTCTCAAAAATTCATAACAAACATGACATTCGGTTCATTTTTCCTATATATATACATGTTAAATGTATAAATTGTTGAAGCAAATATATTAAAACTCAAAATTAATAATAAATATTTTATATGCTATGTGTTGATTACTAAGATATTGTACATAATTTGGTTTGTAACATAAATCCAAAAATATACTTAATTACTCACGGGACCAAGGCATAATGACCCACTGTTATTGCTAGGATTTAATTAAAATATTTGAAATATAGAGGTTATCTTTATTTTAGTAGTTATATGCGTATCCTAAATAAGTTATTTTGAGTCTAAAAATATTTTTTTTGCATTATATTTATATTTCACGACTATCACATATCATAAACTGCAAGTCTGGTGTAGAATCGTAAAGTCGTAATGAAAGTGAAATTCTACAAGATTCTACATCTTAAATCGAGATTCTACAGGAATTCTACCAAAATAAGATTCTAAGTGAGAGTCGAATCATTTTCTCAACTCAAAGTCGTAGAATCGTAAGATTTTAGGAGTTGAATCGGGATTTTAACAACCATGGTCTAGGGCATAATTCCTTCACGCTCATCACTATATATGATTTATAAACATAACCGTTATAACCACCCGGTTAAAAGCAATGTTACATTATGCTAATGTATAAAAATTCTCATGTTGGGAATGTAAACCATGTATCATTCTCATGACGGGTCAGTCCAGTAGATGGTCTCTAACATATACCTATATCAATGACTTGATAGCTAGTATCCATGATTAGTAAAATATGATCATCAGTCAACTAACATACTGATGTATATTTATAGATTGTCTACAAATATATTTATTGTTTCCGCAAGTATATTTGCCTCCACAAATATTCTATAAAATGACCAGGGATGATTTAAAATAACATTCATAACACTTTATAGTTTTACTATCAAAGTCACGCACTTTGTCCAAAATGTTTGTGACCTAGATGATGGATTGTAATAACAAACACAGTATTTATTCTAAGATATTTCATATAATATGTGCGTATATATTATTTTAGTATAATTAAAATAGATCATGAATATGCAATTCAGTTTTATGTCATCAAAGTGTATGACTTTGATAGTAAAACTATAAAGTATTATGAATGCTATTCTAGATTGTCCCTGGTCATTTATAGGATATTTGTGGAGACAGATATACTTGTGGGATGAATAAATATATATTTATAGACAAACTATAAATATGCACCAGTATGTTAGTTGACTGATTATTCAATTTTACTGATCATGGATAATACTTATTAAGTCATTGACATAGATATATGTTAGAGACTATATACCGGACTGACCCCCCCCCCCCCCCATGAGAATGTTACATGGTTTACGTAATTAACGATTCTTATTACATGACGTATTTATAGTCCTTGGACCTGAGATTGTCTCGGTGCCCAACATGAGGATTATATGCTTTAGCATAATCTAACAATGCCTTCAACTGGGTGGTCATAACGGTTATGATTAGGTGTATAATGAATCATGTAGAGTGATGAGCGCAATCAAGACGGCATTTGGTGCTCTCATTATATGAGTGAGATATTCTTAAGCCTCTTGATGAATCGAACTGAAAAATACATGGCCAAGCTCAAATGAATTAATAAGAGTTATTTATATTATTTTTAGTTTAATTCGGGATCAAGAAATATTAATCGATTAATATAAGGATGACGTATTTGAAGGAATTATGCCCTAGGCCAAAGTGTTGGACTAGATATTAGAATATGAGAAACACGTTTATTCAGTTCATATATGAATGAGTGTATGGGTGACTAATATATTCACATATATTAGTTCGACCATGAATGATACTTCGGGTTCACGTCATCAGAATACGTGATTCTGATAGTAGAATTGTGAACCAACGAATGATATTCTAAACTGTCCCTAGTGATATGTGGGATGTTTATAGAGATAAACATACTTCAGGTAAGAAGCTACATATCTACACTAGTATATTCGTAGACTGGATGATCATCTTCAGGTAAGAAGCTATACATCTCTCTCTCTCTCTCTCTCTCTCTCTCTCTCTCATAATTGTTCATTCTCTTTGTGTGACAAAAGAGAGAAATTATTCATTTTATTTTGTACGACAAAACAATGAAAGGGTGACTTTCTTTTGTATGACAAAATGAAATGGTGCGGTATTATATGAGAGGTTATATAGTCGATTTATGCATCTTTGTGAAAAAATATGAGAAGAAAAAAATTGATTTTTTTCTAATGTAAGATGAGAACAAGCTACTAGCATATATATTGTTACCATTTCCGTTATAAGAATGTTCGTGTGGATACCGGTAGAGGTGTTCGTACTTTCGGCACTTGTGATCGATTCGGCCTCAAAAGTTGAGAATGAGTTGTTTGAAGTTTTTAGTGGAGATGAGTTGCGTATATGATTGGTGGATTGCGCATGATCCAACCTAGATGGCCTACGGACGAAAAATCGATTAGGACGGCGACCGGTTTAAAGGTATTTTGAGAACACACATGGTTTGAGTGTCACGGATTAAGCGTAATATGAAATGTATATTTATATTTTATTTCTTTGATTTAACAGATACACACGGATCCTCGGATTAGTTTTGGAATAGTTTTTTATTTTTCGCTGCGTTTAAGTACGTCTGAACAACATATTGCCCATATCATCACTTTTATCTCGACCGTTCGATCAAAATTTTTGTCAAATCATAATCTTTCATTTTCTCAAACTTATAGATGTGTATGATTATTAAAACATAACAAAATAATTTCTTGAATTGGTATTTTGTGTTTCATTCCCGATTTAGTGAGAATAATTCAATTTATTTCTGACCATCAGATCTTAATCAGATGATTTCAATGAATCATGGTAGAAAGTTATGTTGAAATATTAATACAAATAGAATATGAAGAGCTCACTCATTAAAATATAAATAATTTTCTTTTCTTCTTTAAAAAATAATAATTCTTAATGAAATATTTTATTTTTCTTGTTAAAATCATCAAATATAAATTTTTTGAAATTTTCTCTTTATTTTGAATTCCATTATGTTATGGTTCCCACTTAATATTATTTCTTACTAAAATATGAGAATATAGAGTACATAAGAGAACATGGAAAAACATGATACGCTCATAAGTCATAACTAATACCTTATTTTTCACCTCTCTTTGAGCGTTCACAAGAGGTCTATCATCAATTTTCTCTCGGCCGTCGGACAAATTTTTTAGGCAGATTTTAGTTTTTAATTTTAATTATTACCACAATACCACATAATCAGTTGGATTAATGTTTCATGTTATATCTCCAATTACGTAAGAACTATCATATCATAAAAAAAAATTAGTGTATTGATAATTATATTATATTACCTAATGTATTACGAGTTTCTAAAAAAATATATGTAATCAATTTATAAATCCATATAATTGTAACCACTAAAAAATATTAAAAAAATAAAAAAATTAGTGGTGACAATTTTGTGAAGAAAATAATCATGTTACATTTTTCTCTATATAGTATACATACTTTTCTCATATATATAATATTATATTTCCTTTTTAAACATCATTTTAAATATAATTATTATTTTTTATATTTTTAAAGTTAATCATCTATAATTAAAATTTATATATTAACTAAAATCTATGAAATAAATTATATTGTATTTTTATTTTTTCTGATCTCCTTTATCTAAACCTGATTAATACTTGGTTTTTTTTTTCTAGTATAATATGTCAAGAGATAACGGCATAAGAAAATCAAAGAGAATAAAAAAAGGATAACATTTTAATCTTATAAATCTTAATGCAAATATAAGTTGAGATCATAAATTAATTATCCAAAACATTTAGTGGATTATTCTTTTTTTTGTTTTTATAAATTTATCATTTATTTTATTTTATTTTCATATGTAAATTTATTTGTATAGAGTTAACTTTACAAAATTAGATGTGATATAAAAAATATTTTTTAATGAATAATAAATGGATAGAATATTTTCTGATGTAATTCAAAATAATTTTATACATAGCCAACTCACTCAGCATAATTATTATATATTATTTACGTACTGTGAATTCATTTCAAACTTTTATTTTGAATTTTCGTAATTGCAATTTATATATTATAGATTAAAATAAATAATAAAATTGTAATATTCGCACCGAAGCGCAAGTATTTTCCTAGTTGTCTGTTAAATAGAAAGATGCTTTTGGTGCTCATCTATATTGCACGGATACAGATATGGGTATCGTATCCAATGCGATACGGATACAGCGATATGGCAAATCCTAAAATATCTAGGATACAGATATGGCAATTTATATATTATTTTATTATTTATTAATTATATTTTATATATTTAATTAATTTATATATATTTAGATATTAGATTTTGATGTAGGAGATACTAAAAACTTGTTATTATAGAAATATTTTGATGCAGAATATTTATTTGCTATAGTTAATTAAATAATTATGTGTCTTAATTTTATTTTATTGATTTTATACATGTAATCATATATTTTAAGAATAAAAATATTCTTACGTTGAAAGTATCCGATGTGGATACGAGAAATATCTGTCAAGTACCCGATATTATTTTAGAATAAAATATTATGATACGCCACGTGGCATGTCCGATACGATCCGAGTATCCGATACGGGTATAAGTATCCGATATGATACTGCTGAATTTTTGAAGTATCCGCGCAATATAGGTGCTCATCCTAAAGGTAAATATCACATAATGTGGGGAAAATTTTAAAAACCTTTTAATTTTTTTTGAAAATTAGAGATTCCTCATAACCCTCATTTATATACTTTTCATTCATTCTTTAGATACATATTATAAATAAGAAATAATTAGTAAAATAATTAAAATATATTCCGCTAATTTATGTCAATTTATACAAAATAATTAGTAATACAATAGAAATTGTAATTATAATAAAAATAAAAATATATTAAATTTTAAAATTAAAATAGAATATTTTGGTGAAATAATTGAACAGCAAACACACTTAAAATTTTAAATGTTTCTAAAATGATAAAATAAAAGTTTGAAATGATAATTAACATATAATTAAAGGAAAAATAATATAAAATTAAAACAATAAAATAAAACATAATTAATATTCAACAGATGATTAATATACTAAATATCATATTTTAAATAGAAATTAATATATTATGTCTTAATTATTTTACTAATTGTTAATTAAAATAGCATGTTGAGAAAAATTACAAGGGTAAATTGGTCATTTCAAAATTTATAACCAATAATGGATGGAAAAATATGTGTAGAATGGTAAAAAAAATTTAACTAGGTTTATAGGGTGTTTTGATTGAATCTCAAAAGTGAGGTTTTTTTGACGGGTTTGACTATTTGAGCACGCCCAAAACGCGACGGTATACTATTTTATTTTGCTTTTCAATATATATTTTATTATCTATATATTATTCTCATTATTTTAGTATATATTGTTTTATTGTCTCTAAAAAAAATTCAATATACTGTTTGTTTAATTTTATATACTATTTATCATCACTATATATTGTCATGTTGCACGACAGAAAAATTCATCGTGCAACATCAGAATCCTTTATATTTATATATTTGTGCTTGTAAAATAGCTATCTGCCAGTATCAATTCAAATATTATTTTTTTGGAAATTTACAAAAATTAATCCAGATTGCTTTCCAAAAATATGTCAAAGTATATAATTTATTTAAAAAAAAGTTTATAATTCTTTCCTAATTTAATTACTGCCCCTTTCTTTCTGGTGTAGCAATTCGTGTCATATCACTACCCCTTCTTTTTAGTTCGGACCGTAATTCTTTCGCCCCTCTTTCTCCTCCTCCGAACGCTGTTTCTCTCTATGCAAATCGGTGGAGCCAATTCGCACTATTTCTCTCATCGATCAGCCTCTAGATCGACCCAACGCATCGCAGGACTTTTACCAGGTCTAATCTCTCTCTCTCTCTCTCTCTCTCTCTCTCTCTCTCTCGCAGTATGTGTGTGTGTAGGGGTGTTCATTCGGTCGGTTCGGTCCAAACCAAACCGAATAAGGCTGAACCGAATTAAATTTGAACCGAACCGAACCGAATAAAAATGGAGCCGAAATTTGAACCGAACCGAATAAACCGAATTTTATTTCGGTTGAACCGAAATAGAAAGAAATCTATACAATATAAATCAAAGTTAATATTGTCTTAGCCTAGGTAATGACTATATTTATTAATATTAATATGTGTAATCTAAAATTTAAGATTATATCATTGTAAATTAATAAGTTGATATATAATTCGGTTGGTTCGGTTTTTTTAAATCAAAACTGAACCGAATAAACCAAATAACTCAAAATTTCAAACCGAACCGGACCGATTTAACCAAACAACCGAACCGAATTAACCGAAATCGACCGGTTCGGTCCGATAACCAAATAAAGCGAACCGAATGAATACCCCTATGTGTGTGCATCAATCTCGCCGAAAATTATTGGTGTTTCTGGATCTTTCTCAGGTTTTAAATATTTTAGGGTATTGTAATCAAAGCGTTGATTGGTCAATTATACTTCATATAATATAAGCCTCCATAATTAAGCCTCATCTAGCATTAAATGTTGCAATTATGTATCAATGAAGCCCAAATCAGTCCAATTTAGCCTCAAATTGTACCAAGTATGGTTTTATATCATATTTTTACCATCTGTACCTGTATCGAGTATATTGATATTGACGGTTTTTGTCCTTCCTTCCTTTGTACTAGGATAATTATTCTCTTTCTCTCCCTCAAATTTCGAATTTCAATGGAGGACCGCTTCAGCTCTTCGAGGGGCACCGATTCTATATGGGGCCGTAGTAGAAAGAAGCTCAATAGTACACATCTCTATCTCTCTAAAATGAACATTTCCTACCGTTAATCACATAATATGTTTCATTTTCTTTTTCTTTCGTCAGTAAAAAGGGAATCTGTGCATCTAGAAGATTCTCCAAGCCTTCTAATCTTCAACATTCCTGCCGAACTTACCCTTCATATCATCTCACTCCTTAATGTACTCTCTCTCTAATATTATATGCTTTTCTAGTTTTGATGAAAATTGTAAATAAAACTGATGGATATTCTTTGCGAGGTCTTTGACGTGATCTACTTGAGTTTTTGCTCCAAATTTTTGAACCAACTCTGCAAGTCGGATTGTGTGTGGGAAAAGCTTTATGTGAAGAGATGGCCAAATCATACTGAGGCCGGCTCTCAAATTTCATGCTCTCAAAATAGTCAGGTTAGTCTATTATTATTATGACTAGGATAATGCTCGCGCTTCGCGTCGAGTATTTCAATTTTAATAGTTATTTCAATCTAATAATGTATAACTTGCAATTATGAAAATTCAAAATTAATGTTTGTGAATCCATAATACATAATAATATATGAGAATTCAAAATTGTTGTCTTTGATTTTTTTATGTCATTATGTTTTGACATATTATATTAGAAAAATAAATTAAGTATTAATCAAGCTTAGTTGAATGAGATAAAAAAAATGTAAGATAATTTATTTCGAAGATTTTAGTTGAAACGGCATAAGATTAAATTATAGATTATTAAATTTAAAAAAATATAAAATAATTATTATATTTAATATTATATATATGGAAAAAATATGTATACTACATAGAAAAATGTAATATTACTCATTTTCTTAAAAAAATTGTCACGACTATTTTTCTTATTTTTTTATGTGTTAAATTGTATGGATTAAACATATGTTATTATGAAATCCTTAATACATTAAGTAATATAATATAGTTTTCAATATTCTGAAATTTTGTTTGAGATGATAGTTCTCACATAATGGAGATATAACACTGAACATTAATTTAACTAATCATGTGATATTATGATAATAATTTAAATTAAAAGCTAATATTTGATCAATTTTTTGATTCGACGGCAAAGAGAAATTGATAATAGTTCTCTTGAAAATTTTCACAGAGGGGTAAAATAATATGAAGAGTTTATCATTTTATTACATGTTCTTTTAGATAGTCTATATTCATATATTTTATCAAGAAAAAATAAAATTGGAATCATAAAAATATGTCATTATGTTATATTGTGTTAATAATTTAAATGAAAAACTAAGATTTCAAATAGGTCTCTTGAGAATGCTCAAAGAGAGATGAAAAATATGTTATAAGGTATAAGTTAATGAGCATATCATTTTTATATATCTTCATTTATAAAGTCTATATTCACATATTTTAGCGGAAAAAAAAATTGGAATCATAACAATATGAAATTCAAAATAAAAAGAAAATTTCAACAAATTTATATTTGATGATTTTAACATGAGAAATAAAATATATCATTAAGAATTATAATTTTTTAAAGAAGAAAAAAAATTATTTATATTTTAATGAGTAAACTCTTCATTAACTATTGGTATATGTGATATTGTGGTAATAATTTAAATGAAAAACTAAGATTTTAAAAAACTTTGATCCAACAGCCGAGATAAAATTGACAATAGGTCTCTTGAGAATGCTCAAAGAGAGATGAAAAATAAGATATAAGGTATAAGTTAATGAGCATATTATTTTTGTAGATCTTCATTTATATAGTGTATATTCACATATTTAGCGGAAAAAAAATTGGAACCATAGCAATATGAAACTCAAAATTAAGAAAAAATTCTAAAAAATTTGTATGATAGTTTTCATGTAATTGGAAATATAATACAAAACATTAATCTGACCATGTGATATTATAGCAATAATTTAAATGAAAAACTAAGATTTGAAAAAAATTTGATCTAACGGCCTAGATAAAATTGATGATAGGTCTCTTGAGAATGCTTAAATGGAGATGAAAAATAAGGTATAAGGTATAACTTAATGAGTATATTATTTTTTTACTTGTTCTTTTATAGAGTTTTTATTCACATATTTTAGCAAGAAAATAATTAAATTAGAACCATAACAATATGGAACTCAAAATAAAGAGAAAATTCCAACAAATTTATATTTGATGATTTTAACATGAGAAATAAAATATTTCATTAAGAATTATAATTTTTTAAAGAAGAAAAGAAAAATTATTTATATTTTAATGAGTGAACTCTTCATTAACTATTGGTATTAATAATTGAACATAACTTTGAACTATGATTCATTGAAGGCATCTGATTAAGATCTGATGGTAATAAACAAATTTACAACGTTTCTCACTAAATCGGGGATGGAACACAAAACACCAATTCAACCAATCAAATGATTATGTTTTAATAAGCACAAATATGTTGCCATAAAATATCAATAAATTTGAGAGAATGAATGACTGAGATTTGACAAAAAAATTGATCGAACGGTGGAGATAAAAGTGGTGATGTGGCATCTTGAGGAGGCTTAAAAGTAGGTGAAAAATAAGGGGTTGGGGTTAATTATTATTTTGAGGGATACAAATAAAAATCAAACATGTGTGATTTTGCTCTCAAAAATTGAGGTTTTTTTACAGGATGGAAGGATTCCTACATTAGTAAACACAAAGCAATGGCTGCCGTACTTTCTGACTGTTTTACAGGGATGGAAGGATTGGAAGGGTCTTCTGAGGAGCTCAATTTTGATCCTTATTTAGATGCAGTGAATATTCTCACTGATTTAAAAGTCGGATTTGAAGATGTTTGTCTTCTGTTTCGATCAAAGCTCAGTGTGATTCTGAATCTGATCGGCCTGCATTACACTTTTGTTTCTCTCCAAGCATTTGTAAGTCCTCTCTTTCCCATTTTCAGATCTTACTTTTAGGGATAAATGCACAATTTACCCCCTTTTACTTTTAACTTGGTTGCAATTTAGTCCATGTACTTTGGACTTAAACTTTTTGATCACTTTATTGTATGAAAACGTGCACGATTAGTCCTTGGAGTCGGGGCCTAACCGTACATAATTCTACAAAGACAGGGGACCAAATTGCTCTCCAATTAAAGTACAAGAGTTAATCGTGCATTTGTCCCTATTTTTATCTACAAAGTATTTTGAACTAATTTGCAGATTTAACAATGATATGGAATGCATGTGCAGCCGAAAGATCTGATTGATGCTCTGGTAAGGCACCGAGTGTGGCATAGACGGTCCTTGTGCATTGGTGCTTCATGTATGATATTAATGATTGGCGAACCAGGTCAAAGCCTCAAAGTTACGCTCTTAAGCTCTCTTTGGCTGAGATAGCAAACGGTGAGGAGGCCATTTTTTATTTGCTTGAACATGGTACTTCCTACGAAGTCCGATACCTCAGAATCAGCCTGGCCAAATAATCTGCCTTTATAACATCTTTGATTATTTTTGTTAGATGACTATTTATGCGAAGTAGGAAGAGATGACTGATTGTTTATGTTAGAGAATCTTGAGACTAGAATTTATTGTGCTAATGTATTGAAGGAGAACTATTTATGCTAGTGTATCAAGAAGATAACATTTGTTAGAACTTAGAAGATAAGGAAATGTTCTATTGTTCTAATATTCTATTGATCCTTATATTTGCATTTTTCCGCTGTATTGCGGAGTATAATTCTTCTTTCATTGCCACTCATACCAATTTAATCTTTTATCATGTTACATTTATCCTAATATTTATTATAAATGATACATTCATAATTTTAATTGAACAGAACCCTGTTTTGTAGGAATGTATCAATTTTAACTTTGTAACTCTGAGCTCGCTCTCGCTTGGTTAGCACTATTAATCATGTCAAATATTCAATTAGTCCACCTTTTTATTTCATATTCTAACCATGTCAAATGTTCAATTATACCACCATTTCATTTGGTACTTTTACTTATAGGGGTGAAAAAGGTTTGGATACGATTCGGATTGGGATCATATCATATTCGTATCCATATTATTTTTTCAGATCCGGATACGAATACGAATCGTTCGGATATGAATTAGGTTCGGATATATGTATGGATATGAATACGATCCGGATATTGTCGGATACGAGTATGAATACGGATTCATTTCAAATATTTAAACGGATATAGTAATATACTAGTGGACCACATTCTTCAAAATATTTAATTATTTATAACAATAAAGTTAATAAAATATAGCAATTTATAAGAAAAATTGAAGAAATAACAACAAAATAATAATATAAATAATATCCGTATCCGAATATAATGAAAAAAAATCAAATATCCGTATTCATATCCGTATAAATATTTGTATCCGGATCCGATATATAATTAAATATCCGAAAACGGATATTTTCCGAATAACAAATTATCCGGATCCGCATCCGTATCTAGGACCCAAAATGATTACCGTATCCGTATCCGAATAAAACTATCCGTATTCGTATCCAAATCCGAACGGATACAAATATTTTGATTCTAATATGGATTTTTTGCGGATACAAATACCTGTCTGTCGGATAATATCAATTTCGTTTTCACCCCTACTTACATATCATGTGATAGGCTGTATTGCTTTCTCCAGTAGAGCTTGCTTGCTCAACAGTCTAGATTCTAGATCCATTCAATATTGATATGAAGAGAAAAATTACAACTCAGGGTAGAGAGAAATCTTGAATAAACTAGATATTGAGATCACAAATTTCATAATGATACTACACAGCTTAAGATTGCTATTTATTCCTGCCACCAGAGATTTAAATCCTGGATTTAGTAGTTTAGTCCTTTCATTTTCACTACATATATTGTTTACATTATAAGTTTAGCAGAAAATATATGAGATTTTCTTTTTTTTCAACGAAATTATTGTCATTTTGAGCATTTAGAAAAACACATCAAGATTACATACAAAAACTTTTCAAAATAAAACTGAATAAAATACGTAGTATTTTTCACATGGATTTGGTTCACAACAATGCCCCCGGTACATATTATCTAAACAATGGGACCCACATACAGTTACTCATTAGAAAGAAGCCTTGTACCATTACTAAAAAAAGTCTTGTAGTGGCAGCTTTTTATTCACCTATTGACACTTTTCACTGATGCAAAAATATGTAGTGGCAGTTTTAGATTCGCCACATAAACTATCATTATTGGAGGCGCTATAAGCAATGTAGTGGCACACAATGAACCATGAGTATATAGAAACACTTAAACCCGCCACTAATTTAGTATTACATACGCTTGTAGTTTGAAGCACTAATGCCTGTTACTATTTTGAAACAATTAAAATCGCCTCAAGTTTAAAACACTTAAAAACATTTCAATATTGATGCACTTAAAACTATCACTATTTTGAAGCGCACATAAAACTGTTTCAATTTTGAAGCACCTAAAACTATTTTAATTTTGATGCATTTAAAACTGCCACCATTTTAAAGCACATAAAACAACTTCAATATATTATTCGTATTCATATATATCAAACAAATGAACTTCATATCAAGCAAAAAATAGACGAAACCACAAATAAAAGTTTTCACTTTTCATATCAATATACCATTATACCTATCTAGATATCATAATACCATAGTGAAAATACAATATAACATAACTATCACTATATCAACAAAATACCACATAACCAAACTAAAAAAAAATATTCAGAATACCCAAAATATAACATCTCCCTATACCAAAATACCATTATATCATATCTAAATATCTTATGACAACCATTATATCATAAAAAATACCCAAATTAAAGGAGAAAAATAATTCCAAAGTCAAGCACGCTACTTGAAAGAGCACGGCACAAAAGAGTAACAATCCATTGTTTGGAGATGAATCGCCATCCTTGCTTCCAATCTAGTCATGACATAACCAAATTTCAGAAAAATTAAGCAAATTTGCATACATACGAAGGTTAGAAAAATAAATAACACAGAAGCATCAATTGTAGGAGAGCTTCACTGGAATTAAATACTTCAAATCATTCTTTTATAAACTAAATTAAAAATATATTAATTTATTTAATAGAGACATAAAAATTAGATGTTAATTAGTAAAATATGAAAATAACTAAATTACCTCATATTTGACTTGTTGAGAGGATCTTAATTTGCAAGAGCACAAGTTAGTTTCTGCTCAACCAATTAAAAAAAAAGAATACTAATATTTTATATAAAAAATGAAAAATAAACCTTTAAAAATGACTTACAGCAAGAAATTTTTCATTGAAGACTTCTAATTGGCCTTCTAATGCATATAAGTCACCTATGCTGCTATGCATATTTAAGGAAAAAAAGAAAATAAGTAAATAAATAAACAAAAGAGTAAAAAAATGAGAAAAGGGATAAAATCTGACTTCATTATTAACTGGAGATTCCTCAGAATCAAACGAAAGTTTCTGTATTTCTTATCACACTTCTACAAAGATGAACCATTGAAGCTCTTTATCGGACTAACAAACAAATAAAAAAAATAAAAGAAGATTTTATGCATTAATTTTGTAAAAATACTGGATTCCTAAAGCACTAATAGCGTCATTAAAGTTGTTAATGGATTCCATCGTGTGATTTGTACCCGTGGATTCATTTACGTTTCTTATTTGGTTAAAATCACCCATCAAAATCCATTGGCCGACATGTTGGTCTCTTATATGATATAATTCACTAAGGAATTTGCTATTCAAATCATCATTTATTGGGCCGTAGATGTTGGACACCATTATTTTTTTCTCCTGATTGCAAAGAGAGTATTACATTAAGTGTGTGGTTTGTCTTAAATTGATTGGTAAGATTAAGTTTTAGGGACCAAACTGTGATTAAAACCCCCTTTCGAACCTCTAGCATTTTTAACTGCGAAGTTTTTATATTTGGATGAGTAAATTTTTCTCATGTCAAAAAATTACAAGAACGCCACTTTGTTTCTTGTAAGCAAATCAAATCACAAGATGCATTTCTAATAGCATTTTTCACTACAATGCATTTGTTTGGGGCCCTAAGGCCCCTTACATTCCAAAACAAGAAATTTAAATTGTCTAACATGATAACAATAAAAAGAAAGATACAACTCTTTATCAAGAGTAAGCTCTCATATGGGTAATCTAGCTTATACGAATCGGTTTTTATACCACCGACTCTGGTACAAACTCTTCTTCCTCCATGTCGAGGAGGCCGTCACCTTCGTCTTGCAGCTGTCCCTCTCATGGAAACTTTCCATCATGAAGGAACTCACTGGCATCAAAATCTCCCTCGAATCTTTCGTCATACTCTCCTGCCATATCTTCTTCCATGTATTCCCCCTCATACTGCTCTTCATCTTCTCCATCTAGTTCGTCCTCCTCTCCTTCAAGGGCTTGAACTGCAATTTCAGATATTATAACTTGATTAGAGTTATTTGAAATCCTTATGATTTCATTTGCACTAGATGTATCCCCTGTTAGATTCTTAGTGTTGTTTGTAAGGGTCTTGTTCTTAACAAATCCACAAATTAATTGTAGAGAGTATATCAACTCTAGAGATAAAGGCCTTTTTAGAAGATTTTCATCTTCCAAAGATTTTATTATGTTTGCCTCTTTTAAGGCTTTTTTAAGGCCCTTTGTAATTTTGGTTTTAGGCTTTCTCTTTACATGCCCTGGATAGATGAAATCCGGTTGCTTTTTGGGCTTCGATTTTCTAGTTGATTTTCCTTTCCTGATCCGCTCAGCGAGCTCTGCGCCTGTAGTACTCCCTGTTCCCACAGCCCTTGCATTCCTTTTCTTCTCCTCAGATCGTACTGTCTGATTGATCGTTCTTGTAGCCCCCTCAACCGGTTTTGACAGAGTGGTCTGTTCCGCCATAATTTCCACCTGCGGCTGAGCATTGCTCCTCTCCTTTTGCTCCGCTTTCTTCATGTTAACTGTGGAAGTGTAGAGAGAAGAGAGAAGTGTTTGTTAATTATGATTAATTAGTATTGATTGAATTGATTAGGTTTTACAAGGATACTCTATTTATAGAGTTAGTTATCTACCTAATCTACCCTACAATTAATCGATACATCTCTACAATACAATCTCTACAATTGCTACAATAAATTACTCCTATATACACTACTCTAACACTTCAATATCTGAAGGGGCTTGCTCGCCGGCTTAGGGATCACTGAATGGTTTTTTGTCACTGCAGATATTTTAGTTTCAGTTGCCGGAGAGATTTTCGTTGCCTTTGGTACGACCTTTGCCGCTGAGAGAGTTTTCTCTCGGTTTTCTTGTTAGATCAGCTGAGGCTCGAACTGATTGGACTGGTTCGCCTCGATTTGAGTCGGTTCAGTGTTCAGCTGTTCTGACTCCGGTATGACGACTGGAGGAGGTTGAACAGATTCTCTCCGGTTACAGCCAAAGATATCATTGAATTTGTCCACAAAAAATTCCTGAGACGGCGTCGGGTCTCTCGGACACATATAATTCATCGGCTCTTCCAACGTGATTGTAAATTCCAAAAACACTTTTTGAGCAAAGCCATCTGGCATGGCTACAGTATTTAGTAAATCTGGTACCTTGTGGAGGTTTGATGTCGCAATTACGACGGAGAGACGCTCCAGGGATTGAAGGTTTGTGAGCAGACCATGGTCAAGCAAAGCTCCGAATGGGCTCACCATAGCTGAAAGTTGGTCGATACACCAACAAGAGAGAGGAAGGTTGATCATGTCGAACCAAATTTTATATTTGAATGTGGACGAAAAACTCTTCGACAACTTCTCATCCAATCAAGATAAAACCAGACAGAGAACAATACCTGCAATTGAGAGAGTGTCCCAAGTTCTCTTTCCTTCCTTGTTTAGGTTTTGTCGGTTTTTTATCCACAATTCTTTGAATGACAGGTTAGTGTCAAAAGGAATGTGGATGTATGCTAGTGTTATCCGCCAGTACCAACCTGCAAAGATAAAATCGGTGGTCTCTTGTCTCGAGCTTGGCTTGGCACATAACACAAGTTGATGTCGCCGGCCAACCTCTTTTGAGGAGATTGTCCGCCGTCAATACCAGAATCTTCACCTTCCTTCGAGATCATGGTATTTGCACCTAATGCTCCTCTTATGTATTTGATGGATTTGTTTGAAATTACAATCTTTTTTTCTCTCGTGTTGTCATCTTTGTTGTTACAGAAATTATCATTATGTTTGCATTATTTTTAGTATTTAATATAATATATAATATATAAAAAAATATAAAAAGAGATTCTAAGATTTTCAAATCATTCAATAAAATTAGAAACTTTTTTTGTATTTTTGTTTTAAAAAATATACGGATTTTTCTAGATCAGATGCTCTTTCTAGAAGTCTCAATGCTTTCCACGTTCCAAATCTATTTGATAAAAACAATGGATGGCACATGAAAATTGGAATACATGCAAACTTATCCATCCACCCCCACTAACCCATCATTATTTTTTGAGAAATTTGGCCCACAAGCAACATGTGCCGGGACCTAGTTAGCAAAATCCTACAAAAAGCAAGTTACCAGAAAAAAAAAATCTCTCTAATTAGTTATTTTATAACAATATTAAATAACTCATCTATAATATAGCTAAATTAATAATTAAGTTTTGATAGTTAATTTGAACAAACATTATCGACAACGAATATTTCGATTTTTTTGAAAATTTAAAGAAACATTACTTAGAAAAAAAGAATAGAAAAGAAAACATAAGATACCTGATACACAACATACTTATTTGTCACCAGAATCACTGAAATTCAGAAAAAATTAACAAAATTATAGAAAAATATATTGATATACACGAAAGTAGAATGAACATAAATAAAGATATATTAATATACAAAATATATTCTTTTTCATTACTTCTATAAAAAATAAATCGCGCAACTTAAAATATAAAAAATATGAAATATTTTATGTTTAGATGATATATAAGAAGATGATGCTAATATTTTCCAAAAATACAAAGGAGCTTTTACTAGGGCTGTTACTTTTGTTCGTCGTTCGATGTTCATTCACGTTCATTTCAAGTTCATTCGCTGAATGGTCCGTTTGATTTTCCTTTCAAAATAAACGAACACACTCGAATAATTAATGAACCAAACATTAACGTACCCCATGTTCGTTTGATTGTTCGGTAATATGTTCGAATATATATTTATTAATCCAAACTATATATAGTTATACTAATTATATATCCATTAAAAAAATTTCCATTCCAATCCAATGATTCATTCAAATCAGGTCCGACCCAAGAATTAGGATATATAATAGTTTTATATTTATAAAATTTTGTTAGCCCAAAAAGAAAAGAAAAACTTCTATTTTTCTCACGTCTAAATTTTAATTACTCTTTGCCAACCTTTACGACTCGCTTCTATTCTCTCAGAGTCTCTGATCTGAAAGTAATAATGCCTAGGCCAAACTATTTTGTCATGTGGGAAACGGATTATGCATCAAACATTATATTTTTGTATTAGATGTTTTATCTCATAAACTTTTTCATATAATAATTGTGCGTAAAAGTTATTAGATTATTAATTAACCATGAATATGTATGTCCGTTATATATCATCAGAATATGTGATTCTGATAGTAAAACCGTAAAGCAAAATGAATACAATTCTAAATTTTACCTAGTCATATATGAGATGTTTGTAAGACAAACATATTTGAAAATTTCAAATCATATATATAGTTACTAGTATATTATTTGGATGATGATCACGTTTTACTGATCATGGATATTGGATATCAATTCATTAATATAAATATATGTTGGAGAACATATATTGGATCGACCCACTATGAGAATATACATGGTATATGTCATTAGTGTTTTCTCATCATCTAATATATGAGTAGTCCTTTGACTTGATATCATCATAGATTCCTACATGTATATCTTTATACTTTGTCATAGTCAAACGTTGTCTTTAACCGGATAATTATAAAAGCTATGATCGGGTATTTAGTAAATCATGAGTTGAAATGTGAATGATCAAGACAGAATTTGTTACTCTTGGATACGAGAGAGATATCTCAGGGCCCCCTGATAAATTGAGACTGAAGGAAAACACACGGCCGTGTACGAAAAAATTAGCATGTGTTATTAATATCTTTTAATTTATTCAGTCTAATAATAATTCAGGAAAGAGAATTGATCATAATAAGGATGACATAAAATCATGCCTTATGATCAATATAAATATCATTTAACAAAGGGACTAAATACATAATTGATGTATAGGTTATGATCACGTATCATTCATTTAATTTGGGTAATCATAATGTCGTACTAGAGACTACTTATGATTTATAAACTTGAAGTTTATTGTCAATATTAAATGAACCTACATGGTGGCATACAAACATAACTAACTCGGTTGGACACAGAAAAACAAAAGGAAGGTGAAGAGGTGTAAGCATTAGATGCTATAAATTGATGGAGGGTTCGTCTGATTAGGTCAGAAGAATCAGACCACACCCTAGCCGTCTTTTGAGAAAGAGAGAAAGAGAAACCGGATCTAGTAATCTCGGTTTCTCCGCCAACAAGTTAGTCGCGTGTGGATACGTGTAGAGGGTGGTGCCGGAGTCGTAGCGCCTTTCGTGATTAGATTCGCAAGAGACGCAGTGAGATCGTTTGAAGAGGAATCGCGAAGCCTTACAAATCGGATTAACCAAATCTTTTTCTGATTTGATTGATAATGCACGGATCCTCGGTTAGGAAGTAGGTAAAATTTTATTCCACTGTGCCTTTGATGATTACGCGCTTCCTTTCATGATCAACCAACCCTAGTTCACATTCATAATTACCTCTTTCACATCCACGGTTCTCTTCTCTCTCACGGATTTACCCATGAATTCAAATTATGTTGGGTTGATATTTATTTATATTTTTATGAAATTTGACCAAAAAATTAGTTAAATTTTGAATATTTAAACTCATAATGAATAAAAATAAGAATTGTTATTTTGTTCGTGTTGTTCGAAGTTCGTTCGCTAAAATGTTCATTCGTTAAATGGTTCGTTCGATTTTATGTTCGAAATAAACGAACCAAATATGAACATGGCTGCATTCGGTTCGGTTCGGTTCGTTAACAACCTTACATTTAACAAGTACTAGGAGAGCCCTCGCTCCGCTTCGGAGTAGTGAATATAATTTCGTATATACACTGTATTTTATTCTGTATTATATAAAATCTAATATCACGTTACATTGTCTATTTTGTACTCATCCAGCAATAATAAGAAATTAAAATGGTTGCCTAATCGTGTGTTGATTATTTGTTTTGGCTGAAAAGTAACTTGTTTCATACTTTTAACTAACAAAACTGTCACATAAAATCTTAATAAGAGCCAAATGTCAAATGTTATGGACTCATCCACATTAATACGAAATTAAAATGATGTGGCAAACTATGTGTTTGATATTTATTTTGACTGGAAAGTGACTCGTTTCATACATTTGACTAATAAACTTGTCATAGAAAATCATAAAGAAGGCCATGTGTCAAATATTTTGCATCCATCCAGCATTAATAAGAAATTAAAATGGTGTGGCGAACTGTGTGTTGGATATTTATCTTGACTGAAAAATGATCCGCTTCATACGTTTGACTAACAAAAGGATCACAAAAAATCTTAAAGAATGCCACATGTCAAATGCATTGCACCTGTCCAGCATTCATAAAAAATTAAAATAGTGTGAAGAACTGTTTGTTGGATATTTATTTCGGCTGGAAAGTAACCCGCTTCATATGTTTAACTAATAGAATTATTACAAAAAATCTTAAAGAATGTCACTATTTATCACAAAAATAATACTCTCAGGTTTAATTAAAATAACAATCATACCATCATCTTTAACTACGAACAACATATGTATAATATATAATGACATTTGTTGTAATGAAGTTGAAAAGCAGGTTATTTGTTAAAAAGAAAATAAGCAAAATAAAATGAATCCATAATTATATGATAAATAATGAGTTGACTAATATATTAGTTTGAAAATAACTCATTTCGTATTTCTATATATAATATTTCTCACACAAGATCCCTCCTTTAAAGTAGGATGAAAGTGTCACTTGTTTTGCTTGGGATTAAATCCTCTTAAAAAAGAAAATCTGTCGTGGAACTCATCTCATGTCAAAACATATTTCTTAGATGTATGGTCAAATGTGCAGCGGGTTACAATTGTCACAAAAAAATCTCCCCTTCAAACCACATTTTGCAAATATATATAGTTTCATATGATAAAGTGTGTGCTGAGTTATTGTTTCAGTTCTAAACTGGAACGTTTCATATATTTGACTGATCGAACTGTCACAAAAAAATTCGAAAATTGTCCTACCACGTGTCAAGCTTGCTACCCATCCAGCATTCATAATAAGCAGGAATGGCACAAAAAAGGCCACATTGCTAATTTACTCTTCTTTATTAATCCCAACCCAAGACAGCGACTCCCTTCACTCCACAGTCCACTCCCATTCAACTATTCATAGTCAACTCAAAGGAGAGAAAAACAATGGCGATCAAGCTGTACGGTTTGCCGGTGTCGAACAACACGCTGAGGGCAATGGCGGCGCTGAACGAGAAGGGGCTGGAGTACGAATTCTGCCCGGTGGATCTCCCGTCGGGCGCTCACAAGAAACCCGAATTCCTCGCCCTTAACGTATGATTTATTTCTCTGATTAGATTCATTTTTCTTTCTGATAGTAATGATCCTAGAGCTAGATCGGAGTATTCTGAATCTCTGATTGTGGTTTTTTTGTCTGAAAAGTTGGTAATTTGATTTTTTTTTTTGTCCATTAATTTGGTAAAATCTAGACTTTGTTTTTTCTGTTAATTGAACGTTTCAGAGATTTGTTTAAATTTTTTGATGTGTATACATTTTTTTCTTGTAATAATTTTTCTTTTGTTATGTTCTTGCTCAGCCATTTGGTCAGATCCCTGTGCTTCAAGACGGTGATGTAACTCTCTTTGGTAAGATGTTTATCCAATCATCTCAATTATTTTTGTTTCTCTTTTAATCATAGTAGTTTGACTTCGTTTGCTTAACTTTCAATTAAAAAAAAAAGAAATTAGTTACTTAAAAATATTCCCTTGAAGTTCAGAATGCTATTTTCAAATTACTTCTTTGACCTTTTCAAACTTAACTAGATAAAGTTTAGCTAAGTTAGGTCACTATCTCAATGGAAAGGTTAAGAAGAAATATAAGTTTAATTATCTTAAATCTAATATAACTAGGACTCCAAGTCTATCTTCTCATTTATTAAAAAAACATTCACTCTAGTTTTAAAAAATGAAAAACATTTATTTTTAGTTCTTTTTCGCCTGAAAAAATTTGAAGCTGATTCATCTTCTCACATCTTTTCTTTTTTCACCCCAAATTATTTACTAACCCAAAATTTTCACCACTAATTCCGTAGAATCACGTGCAATCACTCGTTATGTCGCGACAAAATACAAAGAATCCAACACAGACATAATCCCAGCCTGCTCAGCACAGTTCGAGCTGTGGGTCCAGATCGAGTCGTCCCAATTTAACCCTCCAATCTTCCAAATCTTCTTCGAATCCCTAATCAAGCCGATGATGGGCATGAAAACCGACGCTGAAAACATCGAGAAGAACGCCGAAAAGCTCTCCAATGTTCTCGACATTTACGAGGCCCATTTGTCCAAGAATAAGTACTTGGCCGGGGATGAATTTACCCTCGCGGATCTGAACCACTTGCCTGAGCTGTATCTGATTTCCAAAACGGCCAAGGGCGATTTGGTCACTTCCAGGCCGCATGTGAAGGCCTGGTGGGAGGAAATCTCGGCCCGGCCTGGCTGGAAGAAGACTTCTGCTGTTATTCCTGTCTGAGTTTGGAATTAATGTTTTGTGTTTGTGTTTGTATTTGCTTTATGTTTGTTTGTATGGATTATGGTTTGGTTAAGTAATAAATGAATGGACTTTCTTTGAGTGATTGGAAGTTTGTGCATTTTTGTGGAGTTGAGTTTATTTTATATGCTCTTTCGTAGAGATTTGTTTGGTTTATTTTACCAACTGATATTGAGTATAGTTGCTTCATAGAAATAATTGCAAAGTAGATATATTACATCATGTGAGGCATCAACAGATACTGCTCCAGCCTATTTCAAGTATCAAGTTCTTTTTAATTTCCTCAATCTACCTCTCAATTCTTGAAAAAAATCTGAACTTGATGCTATTACGAGCTCATATGGAGTAATAGTTCGTACAGGGCCGCTGAAAAATATTTCTTTCAGAGATAAATTGATCGTAATACTAGCCACTACAAACCTTTCACTGCTCCCTGACGATGAGTAGGACATAATTGTTAGGAGTGCCACACATGAGTTAAGCTTGACTATCTCTCATCAATTGAAGATCCAATTCAATTTCCTTATCCAAAGGACCCAGCACCATCATAATCGGAGAGGGACTCATTACTGGCCATAATTCTTTGTACTCGGACGGTGCTAGCCACAGTCTCACCTCCTGTGAACAATGAAGAATCCTCAGTGGTAGAAAATAAATATATAGTCATTATCTAGGCTAAGAAAATATTAACTTTGACTTAATATTGTATAAATTTCTTTGTATTTCTGTTCAACCAAATAAACCGAAATAAAATTCGGTTTATTCAGTTCAGTTCAAATTTCGGTTCCATTTTTATTCGGTTCGGTTCGGTTCAGTTTAATTCAGTTCAGCCTTATTCGGTTCGGTTGGACCGGACCGACCGAATGAACACCCCTACACAATAGCACCTTCGACAGACCATTTGCATCAATCGATGTACTCTATCACAGAAGAGGAAAATTCAGCTTTGGTATCCGTGGTGTCTTTTGTCGATACTCTAACTGAAGAAACCCCAATCCTGACCGTGACAACAACTTTTTCTCAGAACCCATCTTTGGTTTTCGCCCTCTCACAAAGCGATAATCAGAACGTACCACCTCCTACAGCTTTCCAACACAAGAATATACCAGCTCGGGAGAAAGAGTATGATTACATCATAGAAGAGGAAATATTACGTGAGCAGGAAAGAAACAATCCACCTCCAACTCCTCATTATAGAGGTGGTGGGACCTATGATTCAGATGGATATCCACTATCCTCTGATGATGAAGTGGCAGAGGCCCTTGCCCACTTGGATCGAGGTAAAAATTCAAACGTTAATTCTAAAATTAAAAAGACAGTAGGATCTAAAAAACCCATTAAATCTAAAAAGGCCAAAAAAAATTGGCACCCAGTTGTTTACACGCAAATGCAATAGGATTAATGAATTCATATAGGCCCCAAAGGATTAAAAAGCCCAAGCTTATGGCTGATGGGTCTATTCCAAAACCAGTCCAGAAAAAGAAAAGTGCATAGCCCGGAGTATCTAAAAAACTTAAAAGAGCTTTGCAAAATGTTGAACTGCATGGGGCACTCAAGTCAGAAACAAATGATACAAAATCATTATCTCCAAATCATGTAATATTAGTAGATAATTTTTGTGGAGCGACAGATGACACTTCCATATTTTATAATATTCTCAATGATGATCATACAAACATAAACGTCGCCAGTACCTCCTCCTCCACATTAACAATCAAACTCATTCACAATCCACTTCAAACAACATTACTAATCATACCACTCCCATTTAAGAGGAATTTGAAGCGGGGCAGAGATCTAAGCACAACAAATGCTTGTTCAAAACCTCAACAATCAGGAGAATGGGGAGAAAGGAGAAGAGGACTTGGGAGACGATGAAGATTAAGTTCACCTTGCAAATCTGCCCATGATGTAGCCGTTTTCATGTTTTCTAGTTCCACTTTTGTGTTTTGGTTGTAAATTCTATTTATCATGTATCCTAAGAATCTTTCTATTTTGAGTTGGAATGTCCAAGGCCTGGGAAAACCGGGCAAATGTAACACTATTAAAAATTCTATCAGTCATGCTAATGTTTTGGTTATTTGTTTTCAAGAAACCAAATGGGATTCACCGAAGTTCTTTAACATGAAATCAGTTTGCACAAACAAATTAACTAATGTAGTATTTAACAATGCCATAGGGAGTAAGGGGAGCTTAATGACAGCTTGGTCTAATAAACTCACCATGATCTCAAAATTCTCTACTACTCACACTCTTAACACACTTTTTAAAATTAATGACTCGGCTACTATCTTAATTACAAATGTGTATGGTCCCACTTGTGATGAGCTTAAAAAGGACTTTATTGAAGAACTTACATCCATTCAAGACTCTCACGATATAGCTTGAATTATTCTTGGAGATTTTAACCTCATTAGACATGCTAATGAGACAACATGGAATAATCACACCCTTGAATCGATGCTTCTCTTTATTGATTTCATTAACTCATAACCACTCTTTGAAGTACCCTTGCAAGGTAGATCGTTCACTTGGTCGAGCAAAAGATCGATACCATCATTCTCTAAACTTGATAGAATATTTATATCAAACCACCTAGAAAAAATTACCTTTAACCTTATTCTCACTGATCTACCTTCAACCACCTTAGATCATGTGCCTCTTAAGCTCTTCCTGCCTAAACCATCATACCCTCGAAATCAACTCTTCGGTTTGAAAGATTTTGGTCTTCATATCCAGAGTGTGAAAACATAATCAAGGAGCACTGGTCATCTACATAATACACTTCCAATATTTCACTCACTTTCATCCAGAAACTTAGGAACACTTCTAAAGTATTGGGTCGGTGGGCCAAGGAGAGATTTGATAATTCATCATCACATCTAGCAAGGAGTAAATATGTCATAAACTTTCTTGATAGACATGAGGAGTTGAGACAACTATCCAAGAAGAGTTTGCACTTCGTATTATGCTTCGAGAAAAAATCTTTCAGATGGCTCAAACATGGAGGAAAAATGACAACAAAGATCTTTTTGCACTTGGTTGAAACTAGGGGACAATAATATAGCATATTTCCATGCTTTAGCGTCTTAACGTAGTAAAATCAATCACATCTCACACATTCATACGAGGAAAATATCATAACAAATTCTCAACATTTATCTAACTTGTTTACCTCCTACTATAAAATTATTCTAGAAGCTAAGCATCATATGGTCAGACTATATGATCTCCCAACTCATCTACCCGTCTTCCCACTCTCTCATTGATTTCAACTCATTAACTACATGGATCTCAGAAAATGAAGTTCTTGAAGTTTTCAAATCTAGCCACAGGCAAGTCGTGTGGACTCGACGAAATTCCAAGTGAATTTGTCCAAAAGTATTGGAGTTATCAAGAGTGACATTCTTAAACTTATTGAATGCTTTCAATAAACACTCTTGACCTATGGAGAATTAATAAGGCCTCCATTACACTTATTCCTAAGAAAGAAAATCCATCTGAACTCCTAGATTTCAGACCCATAAGTGTTATTTCCCTTCCTTTCAAGATCATCACCAAAGTCTTGATCAACCAACTGCAAACCCTCCTACCAGATCTTATACATAAATATCAGATAGCTTTTATTAAAAAATATCAGAAAGCGTTTGATAATATTTCGTGGAAATATCTCATTCAATTGCTTTAAACTCGAGGTTTTTCACCATTATGGATCCAATTGATTTTACGCTCTCCTATCTTCTTCTGGCTCTTCCATCAGACTCAATGGGGTTAATGGTCCATTCTTCTTTTACCAAAGAGGAATCCGTCAAGGTGATCCCTTATCACCACTTCTATTCAATTTAGTGGTGGACTCACTACAAGCACTTCTAGTAAGAATCAACGCTCTCCTAACCAACAATGTCATGATTGCCCCTAAGACATTGTAATATTCCGATGACACAATTCTATTCTTTGAAGCACACCCCACCAACATTAGAATCATTACAAGAACCCTCATGCATTTCTCTAACATGACGGGCCTTAAGATAAATTGGAGTAAAAGTGAATTTGTTCCAATCTCAATTCCAACGGAGTTTCATCAAACCATTGCAAACATCTTTCCATATAGTAAAAAGACTCTTCCCGTTAAATACTTGGGATTACCTCTTACCATCAAAAAATCTTCTCAATTATCATTCCTTCCTCTTCTCAAAAAAATGCAACAAAGGTTGGCGGGGATGGAAGGGAAAACTTCTTTCCTATGGGGGTAGACTTACGCTCATCAAGGTTGTCCTTGCAGCTCTACCCACCTACATGATGCAAAACTTCATGCTTCCTCAATGACTCCCCAATGCCATTAATAAAATAACGAGGTCTTTCTTTTGGAAAGGGGAGAAAAAGTGCTCGGGAGGCCACTGCCTAGTTAATTGGAGAATATGCTGCCTAATAAAAGCAAACGGCGGCCTAGATATCAAAAACCTCAAGCTACATAACCGAGCCCTCTTAGTTAAATGGCTTTGGCAGCTTGATGTTAACCCTCTCAGTATATGGACACAAAGCCTTGGAGAGCTATATGGAGTCAACAATTCCGCTCAACTCGCTCAGATTCAAGCCAGGCACCTATCCTTCTTCCTAAAAGACCTGTCCAAACTCTTAACAGTTTATATATCTGCTACCTCTCGGGACGATAACACTTCTATTTCCTGGCGATGGGGTCTACATAACTATTACTCATCAAGACAAAATTATCGGAAGCTCAACAATAGCGGGTTCAAGGTTACTTGACAACGTAGGTTGTGGAAGATGCGAGTACCATTGAAAATAAAGGTTTTCTCATGGTTAACTTTTCAGAACAAATTTCTGATAATCTTCGCAAACGCCGCTGCCCTCATGAAGAATGTTGCAAGCTGTGCAATTCTCAACCAGAAACTAGGGCTACAGATGGGGTGGGTATACTCTTCCCATTACCCAACTCATCTATCATGGGTATTACCCGACCCATTACCCAGATATTATTGGGTAATTTTTTGTACCCATCCCCATTCCGTGGGTATTACCCATTCGTGGGTATACCCGTTACCCGTCAAATATTGATATTAGAAAATATAACGACAAAATATAAAAATAAAAATCACTATGTCATTAAATAAATTCTTTGATTCAAATAACGACATACTAGTAACACATGCAATGGAAACAAACAGACCAAAATACACATTCAAAACCAAACACCAAAATACCAAATCTATACAAGCATTCAGAAGAAATCTAAATTCTGAAATATTCAATGACATCAAAATTTAAAATAATGCCAATTCTTCATCCATTTAAGAAACTAATTAATCAATGTAGAATTGCTTGTTTCTCCAGGGACCTTCAATAACAAATGAAATAACAATTTAAAATTATTTATTTAACATGTTATTTATAATTAAAATAATACTAAAAAACACATTAAATTTACCTCATCATCTATATCTGCATCATCAGAAAAAGGATAAAACTCCGAATTATGCATCGAGAAAGAACCTACGTATAAAATAATAAGAAATACATCAAACAAATATATCATGATACTAATTACAAAAATAAATGGGTAATACCCGCCGGGTATCTCGTTGAATATCCGATGGATAGCGAGTATGGGTATTCCCATGGGTTGGGTAATTGTATTCATTCCCAACCCATACCGGACTCCGGGACAAATTTTTTACCCGTACCCGCCCTATGGATAAAATAAATTGGTAATACCCGCCCCATTTGGGTCGGGTATCGATTGGGCATGGGTATTTTCCACCCCACCTGCAGCCCTACCAGAAACGGCCTCCCACATCTTCATGAACTGCTTGTATGCAAGGGCAATTTGGACTCACATTAATGCGGAATGGAACCCACATTACCAGTCATTGGAAATTATTGAATATACGGAAGTGGTCCGTTACCAACGGACTACTGTGTTGACAACAGAACTATCCGTTGGTGAAATTTTCGTCCTTTTAGGAGAGCAAAAGGAGACTACGGGATGCTACATGTGTAGCGGTCCTGTGGGCAATATGGAGAGAGCGGAATAGACGAATATTCACGAACAAAATGAAACCTCACAAGCTCATTGTTAACGAAATAAGGGAGCTGGCCGGCAGTTGGATCACAAATATCTAGCGGCGTGTTAGAAGCTCCAGTCATTACATTGTGGTCCGAGTTAGTCCTAATTCATTCCATTGTGTGATCACCACAACTGTGGTTGTATTTCTGTCATGTAACTACTTGTAAAACTGTTTTATCTATCTAATATAAACGAGCGAATGAAGGTATCGCCTGCCGCTCCTTCAAAAAAAAAAAATCTTTGCTTATCGAGGGCTTCGGGTAGTGAACCTTCGGCCCCTTAATCTTAAATCTTAAATCTAACTTCTCTCCCCATGTATGTCTAGATTTATCATAACTCCTTATTAAGTCATCTGTTGATTTTCTGTATTAAAGATTTGTTTCTTCAAATTTAACATTTTGGGTCGAAGCCAAACAAATAGTGGCAAATGATGAGATAAGAAAGTCAACGAGAAAAAAATTAATTTGAGATATTCTCTATGGTGCCAAATTACTTCTCTACACTGTAATCGTCTCAGATTCCTCAAAACTGGTTTCTCTATTTAATAAAGGATAAAAGTTCAATGCATGTTATATAATCCCTGTGCTTTAATTGAATTGCAATTAGTCTACGCACTACATATTTGTGGGTTTTTTTGTCTACGCTGTGAAAAATGAGTTTTTTTTGCCATGTACTCTAGAAAATGTACACACTTAGCCCCAGAGTTGATGAAAAAAAGCAAACTCCTTCAAAAAACTGTCTAAACGACTATTTTGCTTGTGGCGTTTTTTATTTAAAAAACGACTATTTTACTCATAGCATGTTAGGAAAAAATGCATTTTATACCATGCTTCTCCAATCCTCCTCTTTCAACAATTCTAAGAATTTGTGATATTTCTCCCAAAAAAGGTATATGCGATTTGTGCAATTTATAGTGAAGTAAATATAACTAAATTTTCTTTTCAATATCGATGGAGTTAAAATTTGCTAACAAAAAAAGATTTCTCTTTTCATGACCCAAGAAAGAGGATGAGAAACGCAAGTTGTATTTGGCATGCCAGTTGCTGCCGACTCATCATAAGTTCACCGAATTTCCATGTATCTTATTTTTGGCCGTGAAAAGAATTATGTATTTCTTTATTTTAATAACCACTTAAAATAAATTTTATACAAAAAAATAAAATTACCGCTAATATAAAATATGAATATTTTATAAAATACCTCACGAAAATTAAAATTTATTGTGCAAATATACTCACACCATGTAAATTTGATGGTAGGCTAAATTAGTTTACACGATGTAATTCCAATGTAGGTTTTTTTTTCCAGAAATGAAAGTTTTTAGTAGCCGTTTTGACTATGCATTCAAAAAAATATATATATATACTCATATCATATTATACGCGATAAAATAAAGAATGTAAGTGTTTCAAAAAAAGAATCAACTTCAAACAAATAGTTATAGTTACTTTACTAATTTAAAAGATTATATTCTTATAAAATAAAAGAGCGACCAATTTATAGTGACGACGGTAAATTCTAATACATATTTCTAAATCTAAGTTACATAATTCAGAACTAATTAAAAGTAGCAATTAAAACAAACAATTTATTCTAAATAATTCGCCCCTTAAGCTATTCATGCATCTAGAGAAGCTACTCAATTATTTGTTTATGTACCTAAATTAATAAATTGATGTATGTAACTCATTTAACACATGATAAATTTAACGCATTTAACTCATTCATAAATTATGATATGACATAAACCAAATGATAAATGACATGTAAGATATTCATGATATCATATGATAATTCCGGTGTCAAAATTGACTCATACTAAACTACACCTCAATTATATAAAAGGAAATAATGGTGCATTTATCCCAACAATAAATATCTCGTTTGACTTCTAATTTGAAACGTGAAAAAACAATTATAAATACCCAATAAAGTGAAAAATTCTTTCAAACTAAAAAGTTGGTCAGAGGAAAGAATGGAAAAAGAATTTTAGTGAAGCTGCTCGTGGTTCATTTCTAAACCAAAAGAAAAACGAAACACATTTTCTCCATGCTAGAAAGAAGAGCAAAATAATTTTTGTGAAGTGTTCATTTCTAAACCAAAAGAAAAACCATACAAACATATTCACTCCATGCTATCCGCAAATTTCTCAACAAAGACATCATACATGGCATTACGCTCTTCACCGCTCTTCCCCAATTCCAAACCCTCTTCACGAATCCCTCGCTGCTCCTCCGCTGACGATGGCGGAGCTCCGGCGAGTCCTGCGGAGGAGTTCGGGAGGCTCGCCGCGGCGTTCAGGCGGAGACTGGTGGTGGGCGCCGCTGCTGCGTCGCTCGTGGCGGTCGGAGCGAACTTCGGCGGTCTGACCAGTCTTCTGCTTGGCTTTTCACCGAACACTGGCCGTGCGTTACGGTTGGATGTGTTGTATCCTGTAAAGGGTTTCACTCGCTGCCTTGATCTGACAAATGGATTCGGTTAGTTAGCTGAAAAAAAAGTTGTAATTTTGTAAAGGTGAATGAACCGAGTTATAGTTCCGCAATTAACTCATAAACTCAATTAATTATGCCATACAATGAATTGAGCTTATGAATTAGTTGGGTTAATGTAACTTTGGCTCATTTTTGTAGAATTGCAACTTTTTTCTTTGACAAGTGTGGTGTTAAATTGAGTTTAATATGAATTAATCGCGGAAATATAAATTTGTCTTATTTTTGTAAAATTACAAATTTTCTTTTCTTTGGCAATTGTGACGTTTAATTGCAAATTTACCTATAATTTAGTCAATCAAGCAATAAAACTACATAATGCATCAACTCAATAATTTAGTCAACTAATCTTTTTAATTTTTATTGACATTTAAATTTAACTTTATTTTTGAAGAGTTTATATACCCGTCAAATTGGGTGGGCGATCAGACTCTGCTATACAGAGAGGCATTCAAAGCTGAATCACAAAGATCTCTCGACCCGCCTCCGCTTCCTAACTGGTCGCCACATCCGACCCGTTATGTGAATGAACCCGTTAAGGCCTTCGGTCCGCCCGGCTCCAACGGAGAGTTGAATGTTAGTATCATTGTTTCGCCCGTACCGCTCGATTTTAAGTAAGTAATAAATGTTTTATGTCATATAAAGTTATGAAATAAGATATTGTAATGTTAAGTAAGGGGATGTTAGAAAGTGTCTAGGAAATTTTTTTGTAAAATGTTGTGTCGCAAAATATTTTTTTTTGTTTTGTTTAATATTTATTGATTGATCACTTCTTGATTTCTTATGAGGAATAAACTAGGGAAATAAGAATATTTTACATGATATTAAATTATAAAAAAAAAGAATGTATTGTAAAGTTATATCGTAAAATATCTTCAAAATAATATTGTGAAGTATTGTGTCTCAAACTATTTTTTTTCTTTTTCTTTTATTTAGTATTTATAGATAATTTCATATTGAGATCCTTTCTTAGTATAAACAAAGATATTGCAAATTAATCACAAAATAATAATAATAAATTAATTATTAAAAACAGGATTGAGGCATTTGGGGGCCCAAAAGAAGTAGGACAATTGGTGCTAAAAAGAATCGCGAGATCCAAGAACACGGATATTAAAGCGACTCTTATCGACGCTTCTTTAAGAGAAGATTCAGAAAATAAGATAAATTATTACAAGCTTGAATTTAGAGTTGAATCACCGTCTTTCAGGAGACATAATGTTGCAGTGTGTTGTGTGAAAGATGGGAAATTATATACATTAAATGCTCAGGCGCCTGAGTCGGCTTGGATTAGGGTTAGGAGAGATTTTTACGAGATGGCTGATTCGTTTAGCCTTATTAGTAGTGCGTGATTTGATTTGGAAATGTAAGTAGTTAAAAGTATTTTGTTATTCATTTGTTGATAGTGTTAGATAATCGGTAGTTGTGGGCTTGATGAGTAAATGGAAAATATGTTTTGATCGGAGAGTTATTCTTATGCATTAATTTGTTTTAATTACTTTTTTACTTGCAAGGAGTTAATTACTGTGTTGTTTAAATAGTTAAGGAAGTAAATAGACTTTAGAGTAATACGTGGAGCTAAAAAGATCATTTTAGTTATTTTTCTTATTTTTCGTTTATGATTTGGTACATTACAATGATTTTCTGAGTGGGTATGAAGTTTGGACAGCTAAATGGAAAGGGGATTTGGATTTAGGTTATTGGGGAAACAATCGCTATCTTTGGGTAATGCCTTTGATCGGAAAATTGCTTACAATCGATACAAAAACCACTTCGAAGAGGGAGCTTACATTCTGTATAACTGGGAAGTGACTATTGAAGCTATTTGAAGTTTTTAAGACGCTCTTTCTTGGAGTTCAAGAGTTGGAGTTCTCTATGCGTTTTGGGTTTGTTTTTGTTTTTGTTTGATTAATTAAACAAATCACTAGAAAGAGAATACTTGAATTTCCAGCCCTCTGTCCGTTCGAACTGAACTCTAGTCCGATCGAACGGACTGCTCCGTTAGGAAAGGACTGTTCCATTCACTCTTTTTTAATTCTGACTTGGGATGTGAATAATGGTTCCGTTCGAACGGAGGGTTGCTCAGTTCAAACGGAACTAATTCTGACTTGGGCTGTGAATAATGGTTCCATTCGAACGGAAGGCTGCACAATTCGAACGGAACTCGATCTGTTTCCATTTTTGTTGGTTGCCCTTTCCTCCTTTAAAGGTGTGCAGCCCCCATTCTGTTTTTTCCATCTTTTTTAAGCAAAATTATTGGTGTTTTCTCTGTAGAGATTAGTCAAATTATTTTGAGAGAGTTTGAGAGGTTATAGATCTTGTTTGTTGGTTTATTTGATTGAAAGAGATCGGTTTAGTCTCAACCAATCGCAACGGGTTTTGTGTTGAGTCGAGTCTTGTAAAATGTTATTCGGATTAGTGAATCAAGGAGCCGAAAGGCATACCCGGAGAATAAGTGCTCGTGAACGCGGCAAGCGCTTCTAGCGAGAATGTGTGGTTAAGGCAAACACAATCATTTCGCCGGCTTCGTCATTGGTGTTCGGTATCTTTCCTTATTCTCTTTATTTATTTATCTTTTATTCTTTTTGAATTAATCCAATCATCCTACTAAAAGTCAACACCTAAAAGTTGCAAAACCCTAAAAGTCAAATCTAGACTCCCGCATATTTTTGGCCTATTCAACCCCCTTTTGGGTCTCAATTAATCAACAATTGGTACATGAGCAGGAATACATACTGTTTTGAATTTAATTTGAAACAACGTGTATTTTCGATCCATGGCGATGCTCCCGATGAATCTACTATACATCTTTTATCCGGAAAAACTCGACGATAAAAATTTTAATCTTTGGAAGAGATGCATGACTAACGTCTTCGATCTTCATGGCATTCGTCATGTAGTAGTGAACTGTTTTACCATTGAATTTGCAAAAAATAGTACCACAAATCATACTAATTCAACCAAAGCCAATATCCCACTTAACATAATGACACAGAATTTAATACTCACAAACATGATAAATAATTCATCGGTTATAACGGATGGTTGTATTAATTTCCATCAAATGTGGCGAGACCTCTTAAACCAATTTGAGGGAAATATTCAGATGAAGATGACCAAATTAATGGGACTCGAACAATAATTTGACTCTTTCTAGATGATCGAAGGTGAATCCGTCGAGGTTATGTATACTCATATGTTGCATATCCGAAACGGGTTTACCGATTTAGGAAAGACCCTAGCAAATCCTCAAGTTGTAAGTAAATTGATCAGGGCTATACCGTCAAGCTGGAAGACACTTTGAGTTTCATTAGAGACGATGATGACGACGCAAGAGATCGGGCCAAAAGACCTAATCAGTTACTTTCTGAACTACGAAGCACGACTCAAGCAAAATGAGTCTCCACCGGCAACCGTAGCCATGCCAGTAATTGACACACACGATCACGAGATGACGTTTCTTGTGAAACAATTTGGTAATTTACAAGCATGAGAGAAATAGTTTAACGACAACCGTCGACGCAATAACAAGAAGACATATTTGCAAGCATGAGAGAATAGGTGGTTAAGGCAAATGCAACTACTCGCTGAACTTTGTCAATAAGTTTGGTGTTCGATATCTTTGTTTATTCTCTTTATTTATTTATGTTTTATTCTTTTTGAATTAATAAAATCATCTTACTAAAAGCCAATCAACCTAAAAATTGTCAAACTCTAAAAGTCAAATCCACACTTTCACACATTATTTTATCTATTCCCTTCTTTTCTATTGTTGTTTATCTTTTTTTCATTTTTCACATTATTTGTTACAAAAAAAATTGTAATAATCAGGTAAAGGCTTGTTTGCAATTCAAAAAAAAAAAGCTAATAACAGGATTAGACAAGGCCGACCCTGCACAATGGATGATTAAGTGAACGTCAAAGTCCACAAAAAACAAGAAAAGTCCTCCAAAGTTAGGTAAGGTTTAGTGCAATAATATGAGAAAAAAAAACCCAAACACGGTGGCTCAAGTGACAAGACATTTTTAATCTTTGATAGAAGTTTCAATTTTAATCCTTGACAAATACAATTTTGCATAGTTCAAATTTAGCAAAGTTTCAAAACTCATTAATTGTGGATTTGAATCTAAGAAAATAATCAGAAGAAAAAGAAATAAAAAGTGCAACTAGCTTAATAATTAATATGCAAATTGACTTCATTTTTTTTCTTCTACAAGAGAGACAACGTAGCAAGAAGGAATTATTGACTAGAGATAAGTTATTAACTAGAGGCTCGATTGGATATCAATGCCCCTTATGCAATGCAAACGAGAGTGAATTCACGTCTCACCTATTTTCACAATGCAATTATGCGGCATCAATTTGGGCAAAACCTAGACCAGCATTCCAACTACCTCATCTAGCATCTTATAAATCGCCAATCCAAGAGTGCAAACAACCATAAAGGATTTATCGACAAAGAAAAGACGTAGCCGAAACACACTTTTGATAGCATGTTATTGAGAGCTCTGGAAAAAGAGGAATGAACCTTCAGGTCTCATTCACAAACTCCAAACCAAGTTTACAACCAGGGCAAACCAATTGGATCGAATGGATCAATGCGATGAACAAAAGCCAGGGGGACATCACACCAAACACATAGAAAAAGATCCGATGGTTCGAGAAGTTTCCAATGCACTAGAATCTTGGTCTCTACTCAATGGGTCAGAAAGTCTTATGGCAATATAATTCAGGTTTCTTAAGAGTTACTGATGTAATTAAACCCCCCTTCTTTCTCATCTCACTTTGGGTAATTCTCAGAAACCATATCATCCTTTAACTCCAATCATATTATTAATCCTTGTGGCAATTACAATCATATAATCTTTTATAAAAGTTGATATTTTGTGGTCTCTTGTGTAATGTTGATGATATGTCATTTTTTTGTTGGTTTATTTTATGTTTCTTATTCTACATGTGATTTAATGAGAAATGTCAATTTAAAAAATAGTAGATTAATTTGTATGCACAAGAGATTTAATTAGTTGTTTTGTGTGATGAGTTTGGAGGTAAATTTATTTAGTATCACCTCATATATTTCTACATGTATATTTTACGGTTAGAGTACATGAAAACCACAAAAAGAGAAAAAAAAAAAAAAAGTTATACATACGGATACAAGTATCGTATTTGTTACAGTACGATCCGATACTGATAAAACAATGTTAGAAAAATTCAGGATACAATACTTCTATTATGCGTACCATTTTATTATTTTATTAATTATATTATATTATATTATATTATATTATATTATATATATATATATATATATATATATATATTTCGGTGTAGAAAATATTAAAAATTTATTATTATAGAAATATCTCGATGAAAAATATTTGTATGTTATATTTAGTTATGTATTATAATACATCCTCAAGTCAAATTGACCACACTATAAGTGCTATGGAAAAGAGAAAATAAAATTATACATATGAATACAAGTATCGTATTTGTTACAATATGATCTGATACAGGTGATAAAACAATGTTAGAAAAACTTAGGATACGATACTTCTATTATGTATACCATCTTATTATTTTATTAATTATATTTTTATATTTTTAATTATTATTAATTATATTTTATATACAACAAAAAAAATAAAATAAAGTTTTTTTTTAGAACATAAATTATTTATGTACCTATATACAAGTTCTTATAAATTACACCAATCAAAATAAAAACATAAATTCATTACAAGAAAAGCCACAATTAATCTTACAAAACACCCAACAAATTAGAAAATCACATACACACAAAACACTCAATCTAAAAATCAAACCCGCCAGCATCATCAAACCCAGCATCATAGCCCGAATCATAAACATCCCCAGCGGCATCAGAAACAATGTCACCCAAAAGCAATCCGCCCAGGAGACCCGCTCCGATCCCTAGTCCGAAATTATTGTTCTTCTTCTTCTTTGGCTTGATGACCTGCGGCTGTGCGGCAGGCGGATAGCCGTATTGAGGTGGGTAGCCATACTGAGGCGGCGGCTGAGCGTATCCGTACTGAGGCGGAGGTGCATATCCGTATGGTGGCGGTGCGTACTGTGGCGGAGCTGGTGGGTATGGTCCTGCTATAAAGAACTTTCATTAATGAGGTTTTTTTTCCTTTTTTTTATGAAGAAATTTCCATTAATGAGTTACTTTTAAATATTAATGACAAATTTACAAGCATGAATCTATAGAAATTTTGTGCGTAATTAAGATTTTGGTGTATTATATACTATGATAGAACTTGAAATCTTAATTACGCACAAAATTTCTATAGATTATTGTGGAGACATTTGGCCCCTATATATTATAGAGTCAAGGTCCACCACATACCTGGAGCTGAGGTAGATGCGGCAGGATATGCCGTAACTGGTCCAGCATTCTTCTGAGGTTTTTCTGTCGCTGGCGTTGGATAACCTGCAGGTGGTGGTGGCGGATAGCCAGCAGGTGGAGCGGTGGCAGTGGTCGCAGTTGGAGCAGCGGCTGTAATGAGCTCGCTGAGCATGTAGGAGATGTTGATCGTGCCTCTCGGCTTGCCGGAGCAGGGTTTCTTCACCTGAATTTATTTTTGAGAAAATATTAGGAAAGTTAACATATATATTAAGTTTACTTTATTATTCTTTTTTATTGTTGAAAGAAGAAGATTATTGCTAAAAGACTTACATTTTTTATGTATATGAAATTTGAGTTCATGACCTATCCGTTTATTGTGTTTTACACTCCAAATAAGATATGACGACTTACAAGTTAGGTGGCTGGGATTTGCATTCTTATGCTTTGTCATTTCATTTGTTTTTTTGGTAAGTATTAATTTGTTGTTTGCTCATATTATGCAAAAAAATGTTGTTTGATATGTGTGTGTTTTGCAGGTTGAAGGACTTTTCTACTTGGTAAAATTTATTTGGGTTGACTGCCAAAATAGTTTGAAGAAATTGGTTCTGTTATTTAGTTTTCATTACCTTCAATAATGGAAAGAAGAAGAAACAGAAAATCTGCATATCATGTCGATTTGACAAATAGAAAATCCAATTATGTCACACTTATTTCTTTATTGGATCAAATTTATCAACAAACTAAATTGAAAAATGACAGCTAACTCAGAGATATATAATTTTGGTAACCAATCTCAGCTACTTCTAAAATCAAGCTCCCAAAACTACAATCTTTTTTTACCTGATAGGAAACATATTGAATCTGACTCGGTCCATCACCGCTGACCGATCCGAGAATTTCCTTAAGAGGTATGGTCACCTCTCCTACCGCTCTATCACCAAGTGCGCGTTCAGTATGCAGCATAACATGCAGCGTACCAGAGGTACCGGCACTGACTGGTACGGAGAATCGGAGATTCGAGTTCCATGTTGGGTTCGTGCCGCCGTCTCGGTCCGTTACCGTTCGTTGCTTTGACCTATAATTATGAAAGAAAAGAAAAATTGAATAGTTGGTTTACATTGAATGGTTTTTTGAACTTTTGATATATCTAGAATTAGATGTTTGTTACAAAATGAGATGTAAATATGAAGATTTAGTGGTTGATGTATTGTCTGTTTAATTACCTGGGATCGGTGGAGAGAGTGACGTCAGCGTATACCTCCATTTTGGAGATGAGGTTGACATGCTTGAGGTCTTTGGCAGAAATTAGGGTTAGATCAAGGGTTCTGTAATGTGCCATGATTTATGGATCTGAGATGAGAAAGTAAGATGTGAGATTATTAGATATTGAGTTTTCTTTTTGATGGTTGAATCTTGAATTTATGGAGAGAGAAAAAGAGGGTTGACTTTGGAACTTATGCTAAGAAAAATTATTAGAAAGCCTTAGAACTATTCATTGTTCATACTTCATAAGCTTTTTTTTTTTAATAAAAAGAAGTTTGCTGAAGTGTGGATCCTGAGCCCACCTAATGCTTCTTAAAGAAAAGGGAAAAGAAAAAGAAAGTATCATTCTATTATAGCCATCCAAAAGAGAAATCAGAAGAGAGGAATGGACAGGTAGATCCGAAATTTAAAAAGATAAAAGAATGATAATTGGAGCATGATAGCATAGATGTATTGATGATTTATATATAAACTCGTTTTGGATTATATTATATCCAGCTTGGATTGAGTAGTTGATGTTGAACAATTGAGATATTAATGATTTAAGGCAAATTTATAACGCAATACGCTTACTTTCCTCTATGTTTAATAAAACCAAATAACCGCACATGTGCCCTATATTTAAAGCTGATTCAACGAAGAATCCAGCTTTTGTCAATTCACTTTTTTTAATTCTATTTTGTATTCACAAAAAAAAAACCATGCTAATAATGGTAGTATTCCCTAAGAAAAGAACATATTTTTGATTATATAGACAAACGTACTGAATTTCAATTTGATTCTTGTATTATTGATTTTAATTTCTTGATCCGTGCTTGATAGGATTATACATGATTAATTTCTTGATCCGTGCTTAATAGGATTTTAGTTTGTACAACAATACAGAAACTAAACTACAATCAAATTAAACTACAAGGGGACTAATAATACCGTTCATCCCTTTAAATCACACACTCAACCATTCTCAATCAATTACACATCAATACTACTACTAATTAATACCAACACAACACTTCCAACAATTCTCTTTATTTACAAATCCTTCACTACTCACTCACTCAAATGCCCAATCAAACACAACAACATACCAACAACAATCATCTTAAAATGCAAACTAAAAATCAAAACCTCCATCATCAAACCCCGCATCGTAACCAGAATCATAAACATCATCAACCACATCTCCCAAAATCAGCCCACCAAGGGCCCCACCAATCAGACCCGCTCCGAGCCCCATTCCAAACTTATTCTTATTCTTCTGAGGTTTTGCCGCCTGTTGAGGGGGGTAACCGTACCCTTGCTGAGGAGGGTAACCGTACCCTTGTTGAGGGGGGTAACCGTAACCCTGCTGAGCTGGCGGGTATCCGTACCCTTGCTGAGCTGGCGGGTAGCCGTACTGAGGTGGATAAGCTGGTGCTGAGCTGGACCCGGCTGGATAAGCCATGACTGGTTCGGAGCTTTTCGAGGGTTTTTCAGAGCTTTTTGGGGGTTTTTCTGAAGGTGGTGGTGGCGAGTAGGAGTTGGCCGGAGCGTAGGAGGCCGGCGGGTAGGCGGTGGCCGGTGGTGGGTAGGCGGCGGCTGGTGGATAGGTGGCCGCTGGTGGGTAGGTGGCCGCTGGTGGGTAGGAGTTCGCCGGAGGGTAAGACGGTGGGTAGGCGGTGGCCGGAGTTTCGGATTTGTTGGATTTTGTTACGGGCGGGTAGCCGGCTGGAGCGGCGGTATGAGCTGCGATACGTTCACCGAGTTTGTAAGAGAGGTTTATTATGCCTCTCTGCTTGCCTGAACCTGGTGTTCGGACCTGGAAATTGAATAATAAGATTAAGTAATTTGAAAACAAAATTGAAGAAATATGGAGGAAAGTTTGATCAAGTAAAATTTGATGAGAGAAGAAGAAAATCGACAGAAGAAATGATGGAACAAGAGTACATATAATATGAAATGATAATAATAATGGACAAAATTCCATGATTTATATAGTGTAAATAATAATATGAAAGGGAAATAATTGACAAATTCGATGATTTATATAGAGTAAATAGTACTATGAGAACAAAATCGACTAAACAAAACTCAGTTGACCAAAATTTGATCAGATCAGAGATCCAAAGTTGTCTGATTAATAATACCTGATAAGAGAGAAACTGGATCTGAGTGGGTCCATCGCCATGAACACTCGCCAGAAGCTCTTTGAGAGGAATATGGACCTCACCAACATCCTTATCTCCGAGGGTCTTCTCGGCCCGAAGAACCAAATTGAGCGTGCCGGGCGCACCGGGGTCGGCCGGGACGGTGAACCGGAGCGTCGAGTTCCAGCTCGGGTACTTGCCGCCGTCGACGTGGGTCTTGGTCCTCTGCCGCGACCGGGGATCGCCGGAGAGGGAGGCTTCCACGTACACGTCCATTTTGCCGATGAGGTTGATTTCTTTGAGGTCTTTTGCGGAGATTAGAGTTAGTTCGAGAGTTCTGTAAGCCATTGTTTCTGAAGAATTTGAAGAAGAAGAGATTTGGGGATGAATTGAATCGGTTGAAGACTTTCGGGATTTATATATGAGAAAAGGAAGAAGAGTCAAGAGAAAGGTACAGCGTGAGAAGATTAGCGCGTAGAAATGACGCGGGCATTGGAAGTTCACTCGTGGAAATAAATAACACTGTTAAGTAACCCCCGATATTCTATTTTGAACGTAAATATTGGATTTTTATTTCCTACTTGTAATATTTTGCAATGGACAATGGTATGGTAGTGAGATTTTATTCAGTTAATAATATAATATGCTTTCCAATATTTCCTACCTAATTATTGTTGATAAAAAAATGAAAATTTAACATTCTTTGATTTATTTATGAACAAAAAAAATAGCATTTGATGTAGTTAATGTAATTTATGTATGTTATTCAAAAAAATATAATTTATGTAATTCTTTGCATTTTCCTAATTAAATGTATACATATTTTCTGAATTACTGATATATAATATTTTTTGATATTTCATTTTTTATTTTATACTATCATTTTAGTTATTATACTGAGCATGAGCTTCAATTAATCTTAACGAAAATATATCCCTAATTCATTTTTCCTTTTTGCTCTACCTAAAACAACAAATAAGGCATACCAAAATATAATAAATTCATTAAACATAAATAAAGGAAAAAATAATATTTTACTTAAATAAAATAGCATTGTATGTAACATGATATTTTAAAAATATAATAGAAAGTACTCGGCACAATATATTAATATAAAACTAAACAATATCATAATATCATAAAGTAATATTAGAAAATGTTGCATCATAAAATATTATTTTCTTCTTTTTTATATCTTGATTCATCTTTAATTTCTTTTAGTTCAACAAAAAAATTGAATATGAAAATTTTTTGGGTATTTTGAGTTGAAATTGGGAGGAATTCCCACCGTGTACACATTTTGAGCGTAAATTTTCAAAAAAATATGTTTTGAACATATTTCCAAAATAGCACTTTCTTATTATGAGAGTCCAAGAATTAAAATTAGATTATTTTAATTTCTAAAATAAAAAACGAACTCTCTCAGAGTTCAAAATTGTTACTTTGGAAATATATTTCAAAATATAACTATTTTTTGAATTTACTCTCAAAACGTGTATACGGTGGGAATTTCTCCTTGAAATTGAGAATGTGGAGACAATTATCCAAACTCTTTGACTTTGTAAAGAGTCTCCCAAACGATGCTTGAAAAAAAAAACATTCATAAATCATTGCCTGCCCTTGGTCCACCGGTTAATGTGAGTTATGAATGCTAAAAGTTGAACGGATATTCCTTCAATAAAAAGGACACAGAATCATGCACCCTTCTAGAGAATCACGTTTTTCTGTACCGCGGAAACGAAACTAAACCGACTTTTTTTTTAACCGGCCAAAAAAAAAAAAAAATTAAGAAAATAGTCAAATTTTAAAATTATTTACAAAAATGGTCATTTCGTTCAGTCATTAGGCGAAAATTTCATCCAGGACATTTTTTCATTTTTTAACACTGAATTCAGTAATTATCTGTTTCGCCCCATGGTGGAGCGAAACTGACAATTCAGTGGAAAAAATAAAAAAATATTTGTTTTGTCCAATCATGGGGGCGAACATGAAATAGTGAGAAACAACATTTTTTTAGCTTAATTCAGTGAAAAAAATAAAAAATTGGCTGTTTTGCCCATTAACCGGGCGAAATGACAATTTTTACAAATAATTGCAAACTTGATCCTTTTCTTAGTTAATATTATATTTATTATTTTTGCCAATTCAAAAAAATAAAGTCAACAAAACCGCCATTGCGCCGCCAACTAATTCACTCAGTACGACTTGATTCTGAACCCAATTAATCTCACGGTCAAATTTGATCGGAAATAAAAAATTGAATTTTTTTCTCAATTATTTTTTACCGTTCTCCCCTTATTTTTAATTTTTTTTCCTTTCACTTTTTGTTATCTATCTTAATAATATCTATTCCCATTCCCCGCTTTCTTCTTCTTTCCTTTTTCCGCCGACCCTTTCATTCTCCAACCTTCTCCATTTCTCTCCCTCTCTCTCTCTCAGCAACCAATCGAAGAACAACTGAAGCTGCTCAATCTCCTCCTTCTCTCAATCTTACTTATTATATTGTTTACTTTATATGTTATTTTACTCTGCAAGTCCGATTTGAGTGTTGGGCGAATTTGATTATTTCACTCTGTGAGTTTGATTTGAGTGGCGGGTGAATTTGATGAAGACGGAGGAGCCGGGGCAGCTGAAGAGGGCGCTGGTTGATACCATGGCCGGGGCCATTGCCGGCGGGATTTCCCGCACGGTCACATCTCCTCTTGACGTGATCAAAATTAGGTTTCAGGTGGGTGATTGTGCTTTTTCTGTGAATTTTTCACTGTTGGTAGTTGTATTCTGGGAAAATTTGTGTAATTTTGCTGTCTTTGTAGCTCAATTGGGGGAAAAGTTAGTTCTTTGTGAAACATTTGAGCTAATTAACTGGAATGTCCCTGGTAATTACAGAAATTTGAGCTTGTTTGTCTTTTTTTGTTTCCCAACAATAGAAAAATCTATGTTTATGTATGAAAATCACCCTACGAGACTTTAAATTTGGTATTTGGTGATTAATTTGATGAATTTTAGGTGCAATTGGAGCCTACAACTTCATGGGCTTTAGTACAGAGGGGATTATATACGCCTTCAAAATACACTGGATTGTTGCAAGCCACAAAAGATATTTTCAGAGAGGAAGGTTTGCCGGTACCTGTTTTAGTACAATTTATTATAATTTATTTTAATAAAAAAAAAACTAGACTGTATTCTATCACAATTAGTACCAGACTTTTTTGCCCCTTTTTTATTTGTAACTTCTAACCATTGATCTGATTAGTAACTATTGAGCCCTTATTTTTTAACCTTTAAATTATTGTTTGCTAATAAAATTCATTAATGAAACAATGAAGTAATTACGTTTTGGTGATATTTTAATTTTTAGGGTTTTTGGAGAGGAAATGTACCGGCGCTACTTTTGTACATGCCATATACAGCTATACAGTTCACTGTTCTTCACAAATTTAAGACTTTTGCATCTGGTTCTTCTAAATCAGGTACTTCATTTGATTCCTAATTATATAATTTAAATATTTCATAATGCAAATCTGCATAAAAACCCTTGCTTTATGCCTAAATTGCAAAAAAGCCCCTATGTGCTTAATTTATACAGTAGGTTCTTTTTTATATTTCCTTAAGAATAGAGGGTCTTTTTTAGCAATTTTCGATAATAGAGGATTTTTTTTGCAATTTAGGAATAAAGCAGTTTTTTTTTCTTTTGCGAATTTCTCTTTCATGATATATTGTTACTTTTTATTAGTCAACAACTGTGTAATGTTTTTAATTAATAAGAGACAAGGAAAACTTCTAAATTGACTTTATTTTATTATTTTGTTTAAATATAAATACAGACATAATAACTAATAACATGTCTGAATATGTCGTTAAAATTATTCTTTTCACGGAGAATCTTATGCAATTGAGACCCTATTTATCGTATTTAAGGCAGTGTCTTAACATCTTTCACTCAAAACTTCTGAATTGACTGTATCCTTATCGTGTAGATAATTACAAATAATGACAATAATAATACATGTGAATTTTTTTATTAAAAAATGTATTTTTTTTATACAGAGGATCATATGCAATTAAAACCGTATATATCGTATTTAAGTGGGGGATTGGCAGGATGTGTAGCAACAATAGGATCCTATCCTTTTGATCTTTTACGCACCGTTTTAGCTTCTCAAGGCGAACCTAAGGTATTTATTATTCACATATATATATATATATTTTTTTTATATTGATTAAAATACTGTTAATTCTTTTTTATTTACTTGAGGTATTTATTCACATTTGTTCGTATGTTTATTAAAATGTAAATAATTCTTTTATTTATCTAAGGTATTTTTCACATAAACTTATATGTTTATTAAATTACAATTAGTTCTTTTTATATGAATTAAATATGCTAAATTATTTTTGTGGGTGAAAGAAAGACACTAGTTTAGCTATGTAGTTTTTCACCTTTTTTTGAACCGAAAAAACAATTATAAAATTCACCCTTTCAAAATTCAAAATATATTTATCATATTTACCACTCTAAAAACTGAACCATCAAATTTATCCATCTAAAGCCTAAAATACATCAACAATCATTCAAAACAAATCAGCAACCAATCTTAAATATATCAAATAATTCGATTATGGGTTTCGTTTATCTAGATATTAGCCCCCAAACATATATATTCAACTATAGAATCATCATTATTTAATTTATACAACAGGTATATCCAAACATGAGGTCAGCGTTTTTTGATATAGTTCAAAAAAGAGGAGTAAAAGGATTATATTCTGGTCTTTCACCAACATTAGTAGAAATAGTTCCTTACGCAGGATTGCAGTTCGGATCTTACGACACCTTCAAAAGATGGATGATTGTATGCTTCTTTTTAATAATTTATTTATTTATTTTTTGTTTGATTGATTTATTTTCTAGTTTTGAATTTTGTTTCGAGGCTTCAGTCTTTCAGAGGCAATTTGAAACATCATATGTTGATTATATTGAATAACCCTACTAAATAAAGGACATATCACATGATGGGTACATGAAATGAGGGGTAATTTAGGCATTATTTTTGAAGAAATTAGGAGACGAGAGGTATTTTATTTTTGCAAGGGTCCCCATGAAATTATTCTCATCTTCCTTTATATGCTTCTCAAAAATTTAGCAATATTTTTCCTCGTATTATTTCCCACTAAAACTTATCTGGTCAGTCGAACGAAATATTTGTGCTAAGACCAACTATTCATTAATTACTGCCAGCTAAATGATTGGTACTGAAATAAAACGTTATGTAATAACAATAATATAATGATCTTTTATATTTGAAGTTGTGTAACCACTACATGATATTTCTATTTTTCTAAGGGTCTAGATGAAACTATGCCTATTGTTAAGTTATGAAATAATAATAATAATATAATTATTTTTTATTTTTTTCAGGTGTGGAACCGGTACAGAAATCCAGATATGGAATCAGAATCGGTACCGAGTTTCCAATTGTTTCTTTGTGGTTTATTTGCTGGAACTTTCGCTAAATCGATTTGCCACCCACTTGATGTCGTCAAAAAGAGGTTTCAGGTCAGTTACATATTTTTAATTTTCATTTTTTTATAATTTTTTATAATTTTCCCTACAAATTGAGCTAAAATCTTCCTAATTGCCACATATAGCCTTCTTTATTTCTTAAGTGCCTGTTCCGTTCGGTAAGATGTGGAATAGTGGAATAGGGAATAGTCAGCTATTTCATGGAAAGGTATATTAGTGCAATGGTGGAATAGTGAGATAATTAAAAGGTTTTTTTATCAGGAAAAGAAAAGAGGGAGAAAAGTTGGTTTAGGGTTTATCCCACTCTAATTCATCTTCCATGTGGAATAGCTTTTGCACTTCTTTAATCCACTGTATTCCATATTTATCGGTTCTTGTTTGGTGGAATAAAAAGTTTTATTCCACTATTCCACTTTATTAAAAGAAAAAGGAAACACCAAAACTGCTATTTGTTTACAATACTTTATATTCCTTGATATTCATATGTGATATTATATTTACAAACTATACATATATAAATAAATACTTGTAACCCTCTAAACCCTAATTTTTGTTGTATAAAAAATACAGATGGAAGGAATACCAAGGCATCCGAAATACGGGGCCCGCATAGAGAAATACGCGTATAAAAACATGTATCATGCCTTAAAAGAAATCGTAGCGAAAGAAGGCTGGCCAGGCTTATACAAAGGAATTATTCCTTCTCTCATTAAATCCGCGCCAGCTGGCGCCGTCACCTTTTTGGCTTACGAACATATTTCCGATTATTTGGAATCGGTTTTGACGTAATTAATTTAAATTAAATTGATTTTGTTTTTAAATGTGTTGGTTTTGGTCGTGATTTATTTTTGAGGGGTATTGTTTTTGCGCGGTTTGGTTTTTGGAATGAAGCGAGCCGAACCGTTTTGATAAAAAGGTTATAAATGGTAAAGGATGTAATAAAACATCATAGAAATATTTATTGTTTATCATTTGTTGTTGAGTAGAAACTAGAAAGTATAACAATTCTTTTGTTTAACTTAAGGCTTGTGAGAATTTTTGTCTATGCTATTTTTGAACTTTCACTATATATATATGTTATTTGTGTTTTATATCTATTTTTAATTTTTTACAAAGCCTACAGTAGTATTTTAGTGAATACTAGAAATCGAACTATAGTATATACTATATACTTAAATTTTATATTTTATGGTTTGTATTCTAAAAGCTTTGTATAGAGGCCCGGCCCCCAATTCTTTCGGGCCTGAGGCCTTTTTGAAGTGAGACCTATATATTAATTTAAAATATTATCTTTACATAAAGCTCTTTTGAAATAGTTCTATTTGCTATATAAAAGTTTAAATTGTTATTTTTTAGAAGTACGAATAAATCAGTAAGATAAGGATGCAGAACAGTGAAAAAAGTAACCAAAATTCTTGAGGGCGAATAATATTATTACATATATATATATATATATATATATATATATATATATATATATATATATACTAAAATTTCAAAATCTAAAGGAGCGGCTGCCGTTTTAGTCTCTATTAAGATCCACAATCGGTCAGAAAATAGGGCTATTACTTTTGTTGGTCGTTCCATGTTCGTTTGCGTTTAGTTCAAGTTCATTCACTAAATGGTTCGTTCGATTTTTCATTCGAAATATACGAATGAACCGTGTTCGTTCGAATAATTAACGAACCAAACATGAACATAGCTATGTTCGTTCGATTGTTTGGTAATATATTCAAATATATTTATTAATCCAAATCATTTATAGTTATACTTATGTATCTAATAAAACTTTTTCATATTCCAATCCGATAACTCATTAAAATCTGGCCGAACCCAAGAATTAGGATATATAATATTTTTATATTTATAAAATTTTGTTCGTTCAAAACGAAAAAAGAACGTTTATTTTGCTCACCCCTAATTTTAATCATCCCTGACCCATCCTTTACGACTCTCTTCTTTTCTCTTTGAGCCTCTAATCGACAAACCATGGTTCCTATTCCTGATCGCATTTTTCGCATCTACGATTCTCTTCTCTCTCACGGTCTTACCTACAAATTTAAATTATGTTGTGTTGATATTTATTTATATTTTCATGAAATTTGACCAAAAAAATTGTTAAAATATGAATATTTGAGCTTATAATGAATGAAAATTAGAATTGTTATTTTGTTCGTTATTCGACGTTCGTTAGCTAAATTGTTCGTTCGCTAAATGGTTCGTTCGATTTTGTGTTCGAAATAAATGAACCGAACCGTTCGTTCGAATAATTAACGAACCAAATATGAGCATGATTGCGTTCAGTTCAGTTCGTTAACAGCCAGCCATACTCAGAACTTCTTGGTCCATCTTAAAAAGCATACAAGAGCGATTTTAAAAGAAATGAAAAGGGGCCCTTTCAAAATTACAATAATATTGGTAGGTTAGTATCTATGTTGCACGGATACGGCGATACAACAAATCTTAAAAAATCTAGGATACGGATACGACAATTTATATATTATTTTATTATTTATCAATTATATTTTATATATTTAATTAATTTATATATATTTAGATATTAGACTTTGTTGTAGGAGATACTAAAAACTTGTTATGATAGAAATATCTTAATGTAGAATATTTATTTGTTATAGTTAATTAAATAATTAGATATCTTAATCTTATTTTATTGATTTTATATATGTAATCATATATTTTAAGAATAAATATTCTTACGTTGGAAGTATCCAATACGGATACGGATATTATATTAGAATAAAATATTATGATACGTCACGTGGCGTGTCCGATACGGTATCCGATACGATATGGCTGGATTTTTGAAGTATCTGCGCAACATAGGTTAATAACTAAAAATAATAAAATATATATATGTCTTGAGTAATTGTTTATATCAACTTGTTTCTATATAAAGTATATATGCAAAATAATAAAATAATATATAAATGTAATATTGCAATAAATATATATAACTAAAAATATATAGACAACTATAATGTAATAGTAATACATGTGACAATAAAAATAACATAAAACCACAATAAACAATGCAGTATTATAATAAAATAAAAATAATAATATAATAAACAATATATAATAATAATGTAATATATTTTATAATATATAAATGTCTAAAATATTTAATTAAGCACAGTACAGTACCACCATCATTCACTAAAATTCTATTAAATACTATGTAATATACATTAACTATTTTAGCACAACATAATACATTTGAATATTTAGTTATTCTCACACTAAAATAATATACATAATTTATACTAAATAATACGGAGATTATGTTATAAACTAATATGTTAAGGTTATTTATTCGAACTTAGTAGGTGGTTATTTCACAACACAGGACCAAAAAAATATAAAAAAAGATAAAAAGAAAACGAGCCCTCATCGTTCTCTCTCTCTCTCAACCTTCCCTGCTCCGGCGCTCCGCCTCCGCTTCCGCCGCCGCCATCTCCGATCCCAAAAGTCCTACTATTCCTTCCAAACCCTACCGGGTATCCTATTTCCGCTGTTCAACTCCGTTTTTCACTGCGGAAACGAACCCTAGAATGCTCAGTAATGGCGCTGGTTCCCTTCATCAACAGCTCGCTCGTCGAATTGGATGCTGGTTCCGAATTTGTATCGCTGGATTCATTGGCGGCCATGGTGGAGTCGCAAAGGCAGCTTTTTCATTCACAGATCGATCAGCTGGAGAGAATAGTTGTTAAGCAGTGCCAGCTCACCGGCGTGAATCCTCTCTCTCAAGAGATGGTCAGTTCTGTTTTATCTGTTATTTGTTTAATTTGAGGTGTAAACAGAGGTACTTTGTTTTACTGGGAATTAAGTACAATTGTTGAAATTAAGCCCTAATTTAACATCAATTGAGTATCAGTTGAGAATCAATTATGCCTCAATTAAGTATTTTTTTGTGCAATTGAGACTCAATTAACCCTCAATTGTGCAATTAAGCTTTAATTTAAGACAGTTAATTAATCCCCGTCAATTATGCATTTATGCACCAAACAGAATAAACACAAATGGTCCAAATATTTTGGCATGAATAAAGACAAATGAAATTAGAATATTTTTTGGAAGACTTAATTATTTTCCTTTGTTATTTTTTATGCAGGCTGCTGGTGCTTTTTCCATTAATATCGGTGAGTCATTATGTTACCAAACTAAAATTTTCTTAATTCTCTTCTTGCTTTTTGGCAATATTCTATCAACATTTGTCATCAAAAGTCAAAGCATTTGTTTCAAAACGCTAATTGTGACATATACCAAACCTTTTTTTCTGTATGAAAAATTGAATTCTCGTGTATTATATTTTGATTTTATAATGAGATAGGCAAAAGACCCAAGGACTTGCTAAACCCTAAAGCGGTAAAACACATGCAGTCCGTTTTCTCACTAAAGGACAATATTGGAAAAAGAGAAGCTCGCGAAATTAGTGCTCTTTGTGGCATAACTGTTAGACAGGTTAATATTTCTAAACATAGTTTTAATATTTATTCTCACATTTTTATTTTCACTATACTTTGTTTTGGTTATACAAGCCGGTGCGGTACCATATATCATTCTTATTAGAAGAATTGTTTTTTCTGTACATATTTTAGTTTTAATATTTGATTTATCTTCCATTTCGAGCTCTGTGAGCCACTAGTACTTTCTTGGTCGAAATAGAAATATTGCATAGTAAATATTTGTAATAGCAAAATTAGAAAAGTTAGATAACTTATATACCTCACTTGATTGACGGAAAAAAGGTCTTTTTACTAAATACATTTACTACTTTTGTTAGTTATTTTTATTGGTTGCTACGTTCTATGACCTAAAGAATATAGGTATAGTTTGTTTTGTATTAATGACTAGTGGAACTTTAAATATTATAAATATCTGACAAATCTTACTTAATATTAATAATTGTAATAAATAATAATAATAGTAATAATAAAATAATAATAATAATAATATGAAATTAATTATGCAACTGTAACTGTAATATCTGTAATTGTAATATTTTGCAGGTGAACGAATACTTCACGAGCCAACGGTCTAGAGTGAGAAAGTTCGTCCGCCTGTCGCGCGAAAAAGCCTCCAGACTCGAACCATCATCAAAACTTCCTTTGGAAGCTCTGAGCACGAATCCCGAGTCAGTCAGCGCATCGATACACGTGCAGCAGCAGCAGCAGCAGGACGTAATGTGCGTAAATCCAGATATAGTCAGTGCATCGGGATCCGCGCAGCAGAACGAAGCGTTGTGTGTGAATCCCTCGACGGCAGGTATCGCATCGAGAACCGTGCGGAACGAAACGTCTTGTGTGAATCTCTCGACGGTCGGTATCGCATCGAGAACCGTGCAGGACGAACCGCTGTTCGTGAGTTCCGAGGCGACGCCCGCATCGATAACCGTGCGCGGCGATGCGTTGTCTGTGGATTCCAATCCTGAGTCGTTCGGCGCATCGAGATCCGTGCAGAAGGAGGTGATTGGTGCATCGAGAACCGTGCAGAAGGACGGGGCGGGTGCGAGTCCTGCTGAGGCCGTCGGCGCATCGAGATCCGTGCAGAAGGAGGGTGATGTGGGGGCATCGAGTTCCGTGCGGAAAGAAGGGGAGGAGGGGGGGTTGAAGGAGGAGGATAAGAAGATAGTGGAGGATTTGGTGGGATTGATGAACAAAGAGATGAGTTTTTCTGGACAGGTAAGGCTCATGGAGTCTCTGCTCAGAATCGACGACGAAGCGGCGCTCAGCTGGTAAACAATTTCTTTATTCTTCTTCTTTTTTTAAATACTTTATTTAATTTATTGATTTTGACGAGGGTGATGATGTGCTCGGATTCTGAAACGAGTCTTGTCTTGTATAACTTCTGTTAGTTTTAACCGTTTAACCCACTATATTATATTTGTAATAATAAGAAAAATCCCTACTTGATTTTGACAAATTTCCCTTTTCAGTTTTGAGTGTTATCCATCGACTACAGTGATAATTTAGTGAGAAATTAGAACAAAATTAATACTATGTATGTCTGTTTCCTGTTCTTCCGTGTGATGCTAATTTACTAAATGAATCCGGTGAAGTGTCGCATGTTTGATTTGGTGTATTTGAGTGGATTGTATTTGTAAATACAGGATTTCTGACAAAATCCATTGTTTGATTTTGAGAAATCCTGGATTTGAGGACTCAAATTCATGGAGTTTGTAATAAACTCAAAAAGTTAGTATTACAAAATACACCAACTCATTAATTAATATAAAATTAAATTAAATATCTATTATTGATAAATTTAATTAAATAGATCATAATTAAACATAAAATAAAATTAATCAATCAACTAAACATGAAATTTATGATTTTTAACAAAAATCAAACAACATTTAAAATACATCATTTTAAAATACACCAAATCAAACACACAACATGAATCATCAAATACATGTATTTGATGATCAATGAATATTGAAGTACATCAAATCAAACATGCCCTAAGTTTAAGGCTTATAATGATCACCCATTTGGCCCAATCTCTCAATTTTTAGTTAATAGTTATTTTTTTGTAATTTTTTTGTTTTTTAAGGTTCTTAGCGAAAGAAGGCCTCTCAATTTTGCTGACATGGCTAGGTGAAGCAGCCACTGAAGAACAAACTTCAGTAATCCTTGTTATTTTTAAGGTATCAGCCTAAAGCTAAACAACTATACTTTTCTCTTGTAAGAAAAAAAATTATATTTATCCATAAAAAAAATCACAAGATCGTATGAAATTCCACCCCTTAAAAACACGGAAATATCACCTATATGAATGAGCCAACTAGTTTCTTCAAAACAAAAAGAACAGAAAATGAAGTCATTCTTGTATTTAAATTGTTACTAAGTTTTGAAGAATATAGTTTGAACTATGAAGATGTATTTTTATTTTTGTAGGTTCTTTGTCACCTACCGCTAAATAAAGCTCTAACCACTCAAATCTCTGCCATTTTGCAAGCTATAAATAGATTGCGGTTTTATAAAACTTCAGGTGTGTATATACTATATATTTTTCCTTGTTTCTCACATTTTAATCTTGTTTTAGCCTCAATTAATCCCCAATAAAATAGTTAATTTTGTTTTAAATATTGTGATTTAATTATTTTAAATATTTTTTTGAAGATCAGATATATCAAACAGGGCGAAAGTGCTGCTTGCAAAATGGAGCAAATTGTTACGAAGCCAGCTGGTCAAGAAAAACCCTAATGACTCACAAAAGGATCTCATTCGTAAACAAAGGTTCTTTATTTTTATTTTTTTTATCAAAGCACCGATTATATTATTTTTTCTAAAAGATGATTATAGGATGTTCATTTTGGTGGGAATTATTTTCTTAATTTAATGGCTTCTTTTGCATATAGTTACAAGATTTAGGGTATTTTGAAGCTAAATTGGGTGAAACTGATTATTAGGTTCAATCTTATTTAGAAAAAAATTGATTTGGTCGAGGCATAATAGGGCCTCAAATAAACCTAATTTGGGCATATTTGAAAATTTTGGATAAACTGGTACTTGACGGTATGTAATAGTGTATTTTACCCTTATAAATGCAATACTAAGGATTTGAACTGTTAGAATGATTTTTTTCAGTTGTAAACTACTTAATGTCCCTTTGGTTTTGTTATTATTTTTTGTATTTCATATATTTATTTATCTTTTTTTTAGGATCCGTGAGCTCTTGCATGGCCAGTCTTGGAATTCTGAAGTTGGGTTTCCTGTAAGTGCTGCTATTTATATTAAGATATCAAAATATCATGTATACCCATATAAAACATGAAATAATAAAATATCATGTATACACATATAAAACATGAAATAATAAAATATATCATTTATCACCCCTATAAAGCTTGATAAATGTCGTATATTCCCCATATTCTCTAGTTTTTTTTTTCAAAAAGCACCTAACCTATCTTTCTCTCTCTTGTTCTCATATCATGTTTTTTTAATTTTTTATCAGGATGATATTCTTGCATTAACTGAAAATGGAGATGAGAAATTACCAGAAAATAAAAAGACATTAAGGCTTCTAAATGCTCCTTATGAAGATTTAACTAAAAAGAACGGAAGCAGTCCTTCAGTACTCAGTATCCTTTTAATAAATTCCCAAAGTAAAATGATATTTTCATAAATAATCTCATTTTAAGAAAAACTGAGAAATATCTTAAAAAATAACCCCTTTTGTTCCCAAAATAACACAACTCCCTTTATACTGGCATACATATTACATACATCAACATTTTCCTTATGTCTAGCAAGTAATGAATAATATAAAAAACAGATATATTCCACAATTATATAAACAAACAAAAAAGAACAGAAAAAAAAAACATTATTATTTCCTTTACCACGTTTAATTAAGATTTAAGAAAATAATGTTCGAAAAAAGGTTCTTCTATCAAGGATAGAAATAACATACACCAGCATTTCCCGTACGTGTATCCATCAAGGATAAAAACAATAAAAAAATTGATAAAACCCACACGTAATCAGACAAACAACAAAAAGGCAAAAAACATTTTTATTTCCTTAACCAACCGTGTTTAACTCAGAGAATAAAATAAAAATAAAATAAATTAAGGAAACAAAACATTTTTATTTGGGATTTTGTCAAAAACCCATAAGCATTTTATTTATTTATTATTTACTTTACTTATTTATTAGTTTAAACTTTAAATTGAATAAAAGAAAATATAAAAGAAAATGGCCACTGTTACTTCTGTCAAAAAAGTAAAACTATGTATCGTATTTTCGATTTAAACAGTATTGTGTTTTTAGATCAATTCCTTTTATTTCCTTAACCAACTGTGTTTAACTCAGAGAATAAAATAAAATAAAATTAAGGAAACAAAACATTTTTCTTTGGGATTTTGTCAAATACCCATAAGCATTTTATTTATTTATTATTAACTTTACGTATTTAATATTTATTAGTTTAAACTTTAAATTTTTGATGAAAATATAAAAGAAAATGTCTAGGGTTATTTTCGTCAAAAAAGTAAAACTATGTATCCTATTTTCGATTTAAACAGTATTGTGTTTGTAGACCAATTCCTTTTATTTCCTTAACCAACCGTGTTCAACTCAGAGAACAAAGTAAAACGAAAAGTCCTTCTTGTCGACCAACCCAACCGATCCAACTCTGCAGCTACAACACGGGTTGCGCGCATTAACCATCCAACCAACTCGCGTCCGCTCTCCACCGACGACATCCAGAAGGCCAAGCTGCGCGCCAGCTGGCAGAAGCAGAAACACGGCGGAATTACTAAACCCGACTTAAACCCTAAACCTGAGGAGAAAATGAAAGAGATTATTAAGAAACCGGTGCCGGTTGTTAGAAGTGTGGAGCAGCCCGATATCGACCCGTCGAATCTGATGGAACGGTTGAGTCGCGCGAAAATCAGATGGCGGGCCCCGCCAGGTATGTTTTATTTTTTGTTTTTTGTTTATTTTTTTTGATGTGTTTAAGGATTTTTGGTGGGTTTTTTGGGGGATTTTTTGTGTGATGTGAAGTTTGATGTGGTGAGTGACGAGAGTTGTTTAATATTCTAATGGCGATCCGAAGCAGTATTTGTGTTAAATTTGGTAGCATACTTTTTGTTTTAATTTAGATAATAGTTCTGTGGGAAATTTGCAAAAAAAAAAAAAAACACGTGTATTATTGAAAATTGCAAAAATGTATGTTCTTGCCGGAATTTTCTTCTTGAAGTTCAATTAATTTCTCTTCTCTCATAAAATTAATTTATCTCAAATAATTAGAAAAAGAAAACTAACGGCAGGAAATTTTTGCAATTTCCGCAATAATGCAGGTGCTTTTTTTGAATTTCGGCATATTCTTTTGCAGATTTCCCTTCTTTTTATCTTTTTTTTTGCATGGGAGTTTTAAAATATTAGCGGTTCTGAGCAGTGGAAATGGGTAATTTAGAGCGAAAAGTGTAGTGGTTTAATGCTCAATTACAGTTGTGTTTGCTAAGAAAAAGAGAAATGAAGGGCAAATGGTGCTAGTTCTTTAATTGGAGTGCCTCTCTAATTCGTTTATTCCACCAAAAGAAAAATATATAAATTATTTTGCAAAAGTTGTAGTTCATTAACCAGTTAATCATTGTACTTATGAAATTAACTGTTATGTATTTGTGTACTGTTGAAGTACTGCATAAACTATTCATTAATTTTTTTGAGTTCATCTTCTTTTTCTTTCTCTGAAAATTCTGCATTGTGTCTCGCAACATTCTTTCCCGGTCTAGATCAAGAAAGAAATTAAAAAACTTTCAAGATAAAATCTGAATGGGAAATGCTTGCGAGAACCTCTTCGATCCAAATTTGTATCCAATATGACATTGGAAATGCTTGTGATACTTTCCTTGAAACAAACTGTAATACCATCTATTTCATCCCTTTATCCTGTCTTTCCATCTTCTTTTACGAACTTTCTATGCACACAAAACTATCCCTTAATTTTTCAAACCCACCATCATAAAAATCTCACAACTTTTCCTCAAATATCTCACTTGCTCACTCATTCTCACGCAGAGGTGAAACCCATTCCATATTTTGGAAAAACCACTTATACATAATTTACGTCAAATATTTCCTCAAAATTCTCTCACTCACTCACTCACTCACTCACTCACTCACTCATTCTCATACAGAGATCAAACTGGACCCAGCATGGCAAGTCTCGGCGGGCCAGAACAGCAAGGAATCCCTCATCCAAACCCACCGCACCCGTCGCGGGTCCGAAGCCCTCTACCCCGACCCTCTATCCGTCCCTCCCAACCCCAAGGACCCCTGGGACAGGGAGCTCGACTTCGACGACTCCCTCACCCCCCTCATCCCCCTCAATCAAGATCCCGATCCAGACCCGGTTGGATCCGACCCGAACCCGGTTGAACCGGACCAGGTTGGGGCGGGACCGGATATGGAGTTGCTGGCGGTGCTGTTGAGGAATCCGGAGGTGGTGTTTGCGTTGACTGAGGGGCGGGGGGGAGGGATGAGCGGGGAGCGGATGGTGGAGTTGATGGATCGGTTGAAGAGTAGCGGGCTGAGTTTGGCGGATCTGGCTAACGGGTTGGAAAGTAGTAAAGGATCCGGATCTGGAAGTGAGGGTTTGGGTGGATCGTTTCCCTCGCCGACTCCTGCCCCTTTAGAAAGGGTATTTTGGCTTCTGATTTATTAAATAATAATAATAATAATTTATTATTATTATTATTTACATATTTTATTATCATATTATTATTTGTTTATTTTTATTATTATTATTGTTATTTTCACTGTATTACTTAATTATTTTATTATTATAATTACTTATATATTTATTATTATTATTATTAATATTAATATTTGTTTTATTATTATTGTTATTAGTTGTGTTACTTATATATTGTTTGATGATTTTTTTTGGCAGGCGAATTGGAAGTCTGATTATCATGCCGCTACGCAACCAACAGTACTTTCATCTCCAGTAGTAGCACCTTCAGTAGTTTCAACTACGAATCATTATAACAGTGTTGTTTCAGCATTTAATGTACAACAAAATCAAAGCAATGTTTTATCTCTGCCTCAAATGACTGTTTCTATGAATCCGCCAGCTCAGCACTTCACTTCTGTTAATTCTATGCAAAATCCTTATTTAGGTCAAAATGTATCTAATCATCAAAACATGCAAAATTTCGTTCAGCCTTGGGACTCAAACGCGGGATATTTACATTCACAAAATGGATATAGTAATAGTAATAATAATTCGGCGCATTTAATGCCTGGACCAACATGGGACCAGAATCAGAATATGAATCAGAATCCTGACGCGTGGGGCCAGGGTAGAATAGGGGAATCAAGCGCTGTTTGGGGGTATAATGGTCAAAGAAGGAATTATAATAATGGGCAAAATTGGAGAAGGTAGGATTTGTTTAGGGTTTGGGGTTTGAGGTGGGATGGTTATTTATTTGATTTGATTTTTGTATACGGGTGGAAATGGAAATTAGGAAAAAGGAAAAAAAAATGAAATGGATGGTGAAAATTTGTGTATTTGGTGTTTCTGTTGATTTGTAGGTTTTAATTGGTTATTTAGGTTTACTAGTATTTTGTTTTTGTTTGTTGAATGGACGGCCTTATGTGGATCTTGCTCGAGGACCCGAATGTAAGGTTGAAAAAAAACAGGGTTTATTGCAAAGTTTGCCACTTAATTTGTTGGGCCGAAATATATATAGAGTTGTCCTATAAACTTGAAAAATTCATTTATTCTAGCTGGTGCGTGTATATGTCTAACAAACAATTAAAAAAGATAGGAAATGGAAAATCAATTTATAAGCAATCCATGTGATTTTATTTGACCGGAGGCCCATAAAAATGTTATTTGCAGTTTCTAAGTGGACTGGCTACACAACAATCAATTTAGAATTGGCTAGATACAAAAAATAGATGATGAATTAATGATTTAAAATTTACCAAATTTTATCATTGAAATAATTGAGATGATACGACTAGAGAGATTGCCCAAGATTTTGATCCCTCAAAATCTATATACGTTTGAAAATAATTTAGAAAAAATGTATGCTTACCTATACAACTTGTCCAACTGCTTATTATGTAAATAAATTGAAACATCCTAGATATATAACATAATAAAGAGAAAAATGAGATGTTCGCTTTTAGTCAAGTAAAATAAACTTACTCATTATCTGTTCCATTTAATACAACAAACGTTGAAGGCCGATTTATCCTCCAATAAAAAAACTCAATAAAATCAAAGCTTAAAATAGTTTCCAAATTGTTTTTGTTGATTTTTCACAATTTGCATCTATTAAATGAAGTTTTTAAAATTAAGAATTCCAAAAATCAAGCACCCATTCAAAAAAAAAAGAATTCCAAACAAATTCTTGAATGTTGAATGATCTAATAATTTTATCTATAAATATGATTTATTGGTGAAACTTTAATTAATAATTACTGATTTTTCATAAAAAAAATCATTATTTGGGCCGACTTGTACGGCTGGCCCCCATTCAATAATTTCTTTTTGACTGATTCGATAATATCACCGTTTCCTTGTGGCGCGAGTCCATGTGTTTTTCTTTGATTCAAGGCCCACAATAAATGTTATTTGTTGAATACGTGGGTTGTTCGAAAAAGGAGCCCAAACATAAAACATTCCCTCTCTATGCTCCAAGGTTCCAGCGTGACTTGTGCCTTGTATGTTTCTTATTCGACATAGTTTCATGGGAGCCCCTGCAGAATCATACTATGACATATGTACCTCACAAAAGTTAAGAATTTCATTTGTATTTCATATCACCTAGTTAACTAGTTTCGATAAAACCACTTAAAACACCCTTTTAAATATGAACTTGTAAAGAGAAACATAAATGAATTATAGTAAAAGAATATGAATTTTTTTGTAAAGGTAAGTTAAAAGAAAGACATGCAACTTTCTTACATGACATTTTACACAACTTTCTTATATATGATATTTTTTTCATTACAATTGTCTATCTTGTATGGGTTATACATGAAAATTCCTTTTAGTTAATAATACAAAGGACGTGGAAGTGCGCCATGAAGTCACTCCACTATTCAGTCACCAACCAGCTCACCATCTTAAAACATCTAGAGAGATCAGAAGAGAAACAAAGCTGGAAAAGAGAGAAAAGAGAAAGAAGGAACAGAGAGAGAGAGAGAGAGAGAGAGAGAGAGAGATGACGATAAAAGTGTATGGCGTGTCGTTATCAAACAACGTGGTGAGGGTGATGGCGGTGCTAGATGAGAAGGCGTTGGATTACGAGCTCGTCCCCGTCGATCTCGCCGCCGGCGCTCACAAGAAACCCGAATTCCTCACGCTTAACGTAAATAAGCCTCCTCTTTGTTAATATCTTTTTTCTCTTTATGTTAAGTATTTGTCTAGATATTATTCTCACTAGTTGTAAAAAAAATATGATCTGACCCTTAATATAACCTTTGGAAGTCAACATAGATTTTGGACTATTTTCTGCTTTTTGTGGAGAAGCTACTTTGATTTTTTTTTAATTATATATTTTATTGAATGGTGTTGTGGTGAGCTTTAAAGTCTCACACACAATTTTTTTATTAAGTAGATAAATGATTTACTAATTTCAAAAGAATATAGATAAATGATTTACAAGGGGAAGTATCAAAAAGTACCAATGAAGAAACAAGAAAAAAAGAAAAAAAAGGTGACAGACTGGCCAAATGCCCTACTAAGCCCAAAATAGATAGAAGAAGAAAAAAAATCTTCGGTTCAAAAACAAACAAGCCAACATACTTGTATCATTTATTTGCAAATATTACACCTTTCTGAAACTATAGAACTTTTTGTCATATATGATTTTTGAATAAATTAGGTGGTTATATGATTTATTACTTTTGAAGGTTGTGATTGTGAAACAGAAATACAAAACTGTACAAAATGTCCAAGAGAGATTGGAATGAAAATTAAAGTGCTGTCTCTTTATATTGTCATGATTTTGTTCCCTTTTTAAATGATATATAAATGAATTAGGTTAGATGATTTATTACTTTTGAAGTTGTGATGGTGAAACACAATACTGAAGTACAAAATATCCAAGAGAGATAGGGACGAAAATTAATGTGCTTCTCTTTACATTGTCATGATTTTGGTTGCTTTTTTAAAGGATATATAACTCATAGTTTCTCTTGTATTAACTATTCTTTTTTCATTGAACCCTTTGCAGCCATTTGGTCAGATACCGGTGCTTCAAGATGGTGATGTGGCAGTCTTTGGTACAGTTTTGAACTTACATTTTTGTGCATATGATATAGTTGAAACCACAAAATGATCTCTATAAATTATATATTGTATAGTAGTCTTCTTAGTGTTTACCGATAATGTCCTTTCTAATTGATTCAATTACTCTTTTTTTTTTGCTTTTTAGCCGTTAGGCGAATTGACTTAATTACTGAATTGCGTTGTGAAAGTAATTTAAATGGTTATGCAACAAAAGTTTTTTATAGTTTCTTTTTGGAAGGATTTCTTTTCAAATAGTCATGCGACATACAAATTAACTTAACGAACCTGATGCTGCATGACCCGGATTTACAGTCGTGCAGCACGATCTTCCTTTTTTCGCGAAAAAACAATATATGAATGCAATAAACAATATATAAAATTATAAAAAAAATAATATATAAGATTTTTTTATTTTAAACAACATATAGAGACAAGAAACAATATATACGTAAAATAATGAAGTACTATATATAAATAAATTAATATATTGAAAAAAGGAAAAAAAATAGTATATACGAATTTCCTCGCTTTTTCGGCGTGCTCTAACCCGTCATGCTTTCAAATTTCCCTTAACTTAATATAATATTCATGTTTTAGATCTCGAGCAATCACGCGCTACATCGCAACGAAGTACAAGGGAAGTGGCACTGACCTGCTCCCTACTTATTCCGCTCCTCTTGAAATATGGTTAGTTATGTGAAAAAAATTGAAATTTTGTTTAAATTGCAAAAATAAACCTCCATTAAATTACAAAAACAGAGAATACTCCTCTATTATTTAGTAAGTAGCAAAAAAGCTCGTATCATTTTTTAGTTAACACACCTTATTCATTGTAATCAATATTTTGCAGAGTAAAGTTGATTTTATTTTACTCTCTCATCATTCCTTCCCAATAATATCACAAAGCTAACAATTAGTTACTGATTTGTTAATATTTTTGCAGAGTAATGTTGGTTAATATTTACTCTCTCATCATCCTTTCAAAATAATATCACAAAGCTAACAATTAGTTACTAATCTGTTATCTAAAAATTTGTCAGGCTTCAAGTGGAATCGTCCGAATTCAACCCGACCATATCCGAACTAATCTTTGAGCTCTCCATCAAACCCGTGCTCGGCATGTCAACCGACAACACGGTCGTTGAAAAACAATCCGAAAAGCTCTCAAAAGTGCTTGATGTTTATGAATCTCATCTCGTGAAGAACAAGTATTTGGCTGGGGACAAATTTACCCTTGCGGATTTGAACCACATGCCGGAAATCTATTTCCTGACCAAGTCGTCCAAGGGCGAATTGGTCTTTTCCAGGCCCCACGTCAAGGCCTGGTGGGAGGATATCTCCGCCCGGCCTGGCTGGAAGAAAACTGCAGCCTCTGTTCCTCTCTGAGTGTTTACGCGCGTCTTTTTTTTTTAATAATGTTTATGCGCGTCTTTTATGAATGGAATAATTTTGCAGTGTAACTGTTTTGATTACTTGTTAGTAATTGACGTTGTTACACTGTAAATTATTCTTGGATTGTCTTTTTTTTTGTGGAGAAATATTTTAAAATGAATACAAATTTTGGTTTGTATTTGAATAATTTAGTATTTACTATCATTCTTTACGAAATATCTATCCGAGTTTTTTAGCAGGAAACGAGCGAACAAACGCATGAAATATGAGTTTTAGGGGCACATAAATTTTGTGGAGAAATATTTTAAAATGAATACAGATTTTGGTTTGTATTTGAATAATTTAGTATTTTGTTGTGGGCACAAGTGTGGCTAATGTGTGAGTGAAGTAGTAGTTTCTGAAAATAAAGGCCTGTTTTCTTTGGTTGTTAAGTTGAATTCTGTCTTGTTGTGGTTTGTTTTTCTAGTAAAGGGCTCTAAATGTATCTTGTGATTTTAGGATCAGCGTTGGATGGTTCATTTAATGATTTTTTAAAAGTCATTTATGGTTGACTGGATTGGATTTAGAGCTGTTTGACATTGACCCAACTCTGATTTTTAGATTTGAAAATATTAATAAGTCAATGATATGAAACACCAATGATCTAAAAGTAATGATCCGATTTTGTCCAATTAATAGCTCAAATCACTATTATACTGAATGATTCTAAATGTTGAATGACATATTGACATGTAACCTAAATTGATCAGACATTTGAATGACCCGTCTCATATACTCACAAAATAATTAAATCCTATAACTCTATAAGATTCATTGAAATATTAGATTTTTATAATCCCGTCCAACATATCTCACCTAAAAGTGAAGGCATATCTAAATGATCCATGACAAGAATTTGACTCATAACTCAAATGTGGTTAACATATATCTCGAACTCAATTGAAATCCAGACTACCTGAAATTGGAATGTCCCAAAAGCTGAAGGATCTAAGAAACTCAAACAAGTCAAAATTCAAACTTGAAACCTGAACAATTCAAAACTGAAATGACCCGAAATCGGAAGAATCCAAAAACTGAATAAATAATCTGCAATTTGAATTGACTGACAACCCAAATTATCAGAATCATACAAATCAATCCGCCCCAAGTGATGTGCGAACTCTCGCCAAGTCTGCTATATGTAGTTTACAAGCTCATAAATAAACAGGATGAGACAGTCTACCAACTTGTCCACTATTACCTTTGATATTAAAGATGTTTTTTCAAAATCATTTTAACTTGTTTTGTATATTTTCAAAGAACCTATATATTTTAGATTGCCTTTTTGTTTTCGTAAAGTCAAATGAATTAAGTCCGCACTAGATAATATCGTAAAATAATAAATAACATCATAAAATTTAAAGAATGTGCTCTGGTCTTGGTCCAAAAGAAGAGTAGTTGATGGAAATTAAAATCGTCTTGTAGGGGAAAAGTTCATCTCACATACTACAAGAATGAATCTAAAAATAAAATTATAAGGTTTTTAATATATTTCTGAAAGAATATATTTTTGAAAAAATTCCTTTGATATTAAGACCTTTTTGGCATTTTTATGTACTTAATCTTATTTAGATATGACTGAATGAAAAAGTACATTTGAAAAATTGACAATCACTACTAAAAAATTGACAATCAATTTAATAACACAGCTTACCACCTAAAAACCCACACATTACTTTGGGAAAAAAGAGAAGATTTTCAAAAAGAAGAAAGAAAGTTCCATGTGGGCCTATTCGTCATTAATTGTTCTATAATTCATAATAATTTATTATTTTATAGTTCCAACAACATTTCCTATCAAAATAATTTCTGATCTCAATAAAATATAATAAATTAAAAAATATATATATAATAAATTAAATTAAATAAAGAATCAGATAAGGCTCCCAAAAGAGCACAAATTTTAATGTAATGTTTTTTTAATATAGGGTAAATTTCACACTAAACCTTCAAAAATGCCCAAGTAGGTCAACCAACTTTCAATTGTCCTCAATAAGTCACTTAGCTTTTGATTTGCCCAAATTAGATCACCCGGTTAATTTTTCATCCATTTATTAACAGAAAATTATTTTTCTTTTTGCCTAATATTTTGGGAAATTGTTTTTCTTTTTGCTTTTAGATATATAAATTAAAATATTATTGATTTTCTATAGAGGTTTTAGCATTGTCTTATGGTTTTTGAAATTTTGCTAAAAGACCAAATTATTAGGCTAAAATTTTGTTATATTTGTTTTTTTTTTTAATTTTTGTTGATAATCTTATATCTTTAGCGAGTAATTTCCTTCACATCACTTTTCAAAAGCTAGGTGTTAACTAAAGACCTAATGATTGGGATATACTAACTAAACTATTTATCTCTTCTTGCACGATTTCATGCAAACTCATGTGGGAGAGATGCTTAGTGTGGAGACTTTTGAAAAATTCTAGATATCGTATAAAAGGAAATCCTGCAGGAGATAGGAAAGTTCTCCATATTTGATTTCTATGATTTAATTACTTAACTGATAATTAGAATTGTCAATATGTTTATTTTATTTATATTTATTTCCATAAATTAGGCGTAAAATGGGGCAGCAATTATTGAGGTTATTTTCTTATATTAGGTATGACTATCCTATAAATAAAGGGGTATGGGTAGAGTTTTATTTATTCCAACTTCTACAAATAATTGTATTGTATTTCTCTTTCTTCCAAATATAAGAAAGTGTTGATTGTCGGGTGTCGTGGTTTTTATCCTCTTTAGGGTTTCCATGTAAAAACAAATCTTTTTGTTCTTGTGTCTTGCTTTCTGTGTTTGCTGTTGCGTCTCGGTTCCTAACAAGTGGTATCAAAACCAAGGTTCGAATTTTTTTTTATTTGGGTGCGAACGAGGAGGTGATACATGGACGAGAGAAAGAGTCACTTCGAGGGGCGGGACTTTGGCTATTGAAAGATGCAAACAGAAGCGTTGCTATAGCCAAGAATGTGCACTACTCGAGACGAAGCCAGAAAAGATCATCGATGACGACGCATGGAAGAAGATGAACCGCAAGGCGCTACGCTACATACAATTCTCAATAGCCAAGAATGTGATGTTCAACATAGTGAAGGAGACGATCGCCTTTGGAATCATGAAGGCGCAATCCAATATGTACGAGAAGCCGTCTTCATTAAACAAGCTGCACCTGATGCGCCGCCCTTTCTATCTGAAGATGACGGAAGACGGATCTGTGACCGATTATCTGAACTCTTTTCAGGTTATTTCAAACCAACTAGATGCGTTTAAACTTAACCTGGGTGAAGAAATAAAGACTCGTTTGTTGTTGTCATCATTGACGGAAAGCTGGGGGACGACGGTAGACGTTATCGACAGTAAGGAGGATCTGACTTTTGAGGAGGTACGAGACCGTATCATGAACAAGGATATTCGGTAAAGGGAGCGGAACGAAGCCTCGCGTTCCACGAGTTCAGCTTTGAATGTAGAGAGTCGGGGTCGTGGAGGTCGAGTCGAGAGGTCGCAGTAAGTCAAGACCGCATGACGAGTAGGAATATTGGAACTGTGGCAGAAAGGGCCACATGAAACGGGTTTACAAATCCCCGAAAAAGGAGAAAAAGGCGGAGAGAAGTTCTGCAAATGCCGCTACCGAGGAGAATTCAGAAGAAGCACTCATTCTCTGCATCGACAGGCCTATCGAGTCATGGGTTTTGGATTCATGCGCATCCTTCCGCTCTATCTCACAGAAAGATAAGCTCTTAAATTTTGAATATGGAGATTTCGGAAATGTTTACTTAGCGGATGGGAAACCGCTATGCATATCGAGCATGGACGATGCCCCAATAAAATCGAGCAATGGATTTAAATGGACTTTGGGGGAGTTAGGTATATTTCGGGTTTACAGAAGAACTTGATATCCATTGGGCAGATAGATAGTGAGGGGTACAAAACTGTGTTTTGGAATGGTTTGTGGAAGATTGTAAAAGGAATCATGGTTGTGACGAAGGGTACAAAAATAGAAACTCTCTATGTCACGGACAACAAGGAAGATTTGTTGGCGGTTCCAAGAGCGACAACCGATGTTGTGGCATAATCGGCTCGGTCATATCAGTCACAAAGGACTGTAAGTGCTGGCTTCTAAGGGTTGTTACTTGTTACCCAAGGTAAAATCTATAGAAACTGGTTTCTGTTAGAACTGCGTGCTCGGCAAGCAAAACTGGGTTAGTTTTTTGAATGTCGGACGAGAACTCAAGACGAGGAAGCTAGATTTGGTGAACAATGATGTGTGGGGACCAGCTCCGGTCCAATTTCTCGGCGAGTCACACTACTACAAGGATAGGTTTGGGTCAAATGGCAAATATGAATCTAATGGTAGAGTTAACCGAAATTCCGCTGTGAGAGAAGACCCGAGAGAGTCCGATGTGGTAGAATTTTCATTCGGGGAATTGAATGAGAATGAAAATGAAATTGTGACCGAAACTGCACTAGACCAAAATCCAGAAACTCTGGTTGTAAGACGATCAAACCGACAAGCCGTTATTGACCATCACTTAATTACCTATTATTAACTGATGCTGGTGAACCTGAGAATTACCGTGAGGTGGTAGAGACAGGAGATTTGGTCAAGTTGGAGCGTGCAATGGGAGATCAGATTGAGTCTCTCTCGAATAACAAGACTTGGGTTTTGACCCGATTACCAGATGGCAAAAAGGCGCTATAAAACAAGTGTGTTTATCGGGCAAAGGATGAACCAGACGGCAGCAAGCGGTACAAGACGAGATTGGTAGTAAAGGGGTTCTTACAGAAAGAGGGAGTTGACTATACAGAGGTATTCTCGCCAGTAGTGAAGCTGACAATGATTCGTAGGGTGTTAAGTATTATAGCGGCCGAAGATTCGAGCAGATGGATGTCAAGACGACATTCATGTTGTTCTCAGTTTGATGATATTTAAACCTATTCCGAGCTACTAATATAATCTTGAGAATGATTTTCAAAGCTAGAAGGATTCACGTCAAGAAATCAAATATGAAGAGTCAGTCACAAAAAACGCAACTTCTCAAGACAAGAAGGCGACGCACACTTCTCGAATCAAGCTTTTTGGAGCTCTTCTTAGTCATTTATTTTAAATAGGTCTATTTAATTTGAGCTATATTATTTGAATACCAAATTGAGAGAAAGTATATTGCTAAAAACATACAAAACTGTGTCATTCCGTTCTGAACGGAATAATCGGTTTAGAACAGATTATTTCCGTCCAGAACGGAAACTCACTGGAAAAACATGTAAAAAACTAGGCTAATTCCGTTCCGAACGGAATCGTTCCATTCAGAACGGACAGAATAATTCCGTTATGAACGGAATAAGCATATTTCTGACCTTTTGACTTGGTTCTCCTTCCCCTCTTATAAGGAGTACCCAGGATTTATTTGAAGTTATCCATTCTCTCACTTTCTAAAGTAAAAAGGCAATATTCTCTCCCTCTATTGTGTATTGAATAAATTTATTCAAAAATCTTGTGAACCATGAGAGGAATTTGTTGTGAGCAAGTTTGCAAGTCTTGTGTGTTGTTATTGATTGAAAGAAATCGTTGTAAGTTATTGATTCTCCGATTCGCTACGAGTTGTAAAGTGAGCGGTGATTCGAGTCTTGTAATCAAATACTATTGGGATTAGTAAAATCGGAGCCGCAAGGCAAGTCCCGAAGATTAGACCACTCGTGAACGCGGTAAGGCCCGATAGCGAGTAAAAGAGAAGTTAAGGCTCACGCTACTTCTCGGTTGAACTTCGTCAACAAGTTCGGGTGTTTGGTATTGGTCATCATTATCTCTTGCTATATTTACTTTTAATTGTTATTATCACTTTGAATAATTGCAACTATTGTATTAAAAGTAGATCAATTAAAATTGTAAAAGAAATTTTAAATTACACTTTCGCACGTGTTAAGCCTATTTACCCCCCATATAGGCCTTAATTAGTCAACAATTGGTATCAGAGCGGGTGTACTGATCTTTTCAAATTAAAGCTTGAAATAACCTGTATTTCGATTCATGGCGACCCTTACTCAAGTCAACTGAGTCCAAATCGCTTACCCTGACAAGCTTGATGGTAAAAATTGGAACATATGGAAGAAGTGCATGACGAACGCCTTCTTCTTACATGGTCTTCAAGATGTAGTTGAAAAAGGGTATGACTTAGTTTACGAAACCGGTAACTCCACTAACCTTAGTATAGACTCAAAACAAAATTTGACACACGATATAATCTCATTCTTACAAACATGATAAATTCTTTGTCCGTAATAGTTGATGGTTGTCTTAATTCAAATGAAATGTGGAAAATACATCTAAATCGATTCGAAGGAAACAATCAAATGAAAAGAACCAAATTAATGGGTCTTGAATAACAATTTGATTGTTTTCGGATGATTGAAGGTCAATCCGTGGATGATATGTTCACTCGTATGTCGTATCTCCGAAACGGATACACCGCCTTAGGGGAAAAGCTAACGGATGATAGAGTTGTAGGTAAACTCATAAGGGCCATGCCACCGAGTTGGGAGATGCTTCGGATCTCGTTGGAAACAATGATGGCGACGCAAGAGCTCGGGCCGGAAGATCTTATCAACTACTTCCGGAACTTTGAATCTCGTCTCAAGCAATTGGGAATCGACTCCTAACCAAGAACCATAGCGATACCGGCATCAATCTCAACAAATGAAGATGATGAGATGGCACTTTTGGTGCGACAATTTGGTGACTTTCGAGCACGAGAGAAGCAGTTTATTGATAATCGCCGCCGCAACAACCAAAAGATATTTTACTTCGAATGCAACAAGAATGGGCACACTATCGAAAATTACTATACCCTACATCCCGAGCTCGCCCCATGGAACAAAAAAGAAGGTGAGAAACGGGAAAGAAGGTTCGATGACCGACGCGATCGAAATGATAGACGATCCGATGATCGATGTGAGTGACGTGAAGAATGATCCGATAGTCGACATGAGGATATGGGTGAAAAAAGGCGCGATGATCGAGGAAAGGACAAGAAGAAGGATAATCGCTCCGCCAAGCTAGCCGTATGGGGAAACGAGTTGGTTGACTCATCCGGTGGTTCCGGCTCGGACTCCGACTCCGAAACGGACGTTATAAATGTCGTTTTCATGGCACTCACAAATGTGGATGAAGTTTGTGAGCATGCAATTCAAGAAATACTTCACCGACAAGGAGGAGTACTAACACCACTTCCTTCTCTTCCCGCGGAATCTCTACTCGACACACCATCACCAAGTTCATCCCACGACATGAGTGGTGAGGTAAATCTAGATCCTACTCTTGATTATGTTATAAAACAAGTACAAATAGAACAAGTATCAAATTCAAGTTCCAACAATAAAATTGAAAATGTAGAACTTGAAGATCGAGATGACCTAAAACAAGAAGTGTAAAACTTAGAGAGTCTCTTAAAACTACAAAAGAACTCTTATTTGTTTCCGAAATTTTGGTAAGATCGTACTCGGAAAAACTTAAAGATTTTGAAAAATCGAGAATTTTAAACGAAATTGATTTAAATAAAAATAAAGATATTTGTAATTGTGAAAAATTTGAAGGTTGAAATAAACAATTTAAAAGTTAAAATTTTTAGTTTGAAAAATGAAAACAAATCTCTCAAATACGCTTGTGAAAGAAATGCCACAAGTAGATCTGATTTTGAAAAATTATTTGTTGGACAAAAACCAAATGATAAAACCGGTCTAGGGTTCAATAGGGAATACGGATCCAAAACCGTCTCTTCAAGATCCAAAGACCAAATATCGAAAAGAGAGCTCAATCAACCTAAGAATAGTCGGGGACATGCTTTTATTTACAAGGACTATTCTAAGGATAAAAGTTTTAAAAAAAATCTTTAAAATTTTTTAAAAACAATAACAATAGATTTAATTATTTTACGAATTTTCAAAAAACTCATAAATATAACCATTTTGTCAAAAATGAAAAGCTTTTTAGACAAGACCCAAACGGTTATTTTTATGAAATTTCAAAAATAATTGTCCCAAGGATGATTCAATTAACAATTTTATAAATTCAAATATTTCTTTAAAACCCAAAGCATTTTGTGCCAAGTCAATCGAACCTAAACAACAGAAAGCCGAATTTCAACATCATTACAATAATAATTTCATTAAAGGTAGTGAAGAAACTCCAAGTCTGACATGTTCATTTTACAATTATTGTTGTCAAGTAGGTCACATCTCACTTGAGTGTCCGTTACGTAAACTAACGAGCTCATCGAACTTTATGTGGTTACGAAAAAATAGAAACGTTGCAAGTGGCTCTACCTCCAACTTGGAGGTGCCGAAATCTATCTAAACGCTTCGGTAAGCTCCCCCTCTGTCACTCAATTTTAGGCCATATTTTGAGCGGGGAGCTACGAGCACAAAAACATATTAGTTAAATGATTCTTTTGTTTTGACTAATATATTCTTCTTATAGATGTGTCTAAATTCTTCAAGTAAAATCGATCTTTGGTGCTCGGATAGTGGTTGTTCTCGCCATATGACTTGGTACAAAAGCAAATTCAAGATCTTGAAATCGTTTGATGGAGGTGATGTTACTTTTGGCGGAAACCAAAAGGGTAAGATAATTGGCGTGGGTTCCATTGGTACCAATGTTTGGACATTGGAAAGTATTTATTATGTGGTAGGGCTTAAACATAATTTAATTAGTATAAGTTAATTATGTGATGCGGGATATTATGTAAAATTCGATAGCATAAATTTTCATGTAACTCGAAGTTCGGATAATATCACCGTTTGTATGGGTAAAAGGCGGGAAAATTTATACTTTCTTGATTTCCACTCCTATATGTCTGGAACTCATTGCTTGACGTATTCGGAATCGAACTCATACTTATGGCATAGGAGACTAGTCCATGTATGTATGACACGATTTCGAAGCTATCAAGAAAAGAATTAATAAGGGGTTTACCATCACATTAACTTAAACCAGAAGGATTATGAGATGCTCGTGAGCGTGGTAAGCACACAAAGTCATCGAGTTTTAAGTCTAAAATCATAGTGTCCACCAAGCGACCATTGGAGCTAATTCATCTTGACCTTGCGTATCTAGTCTAGCCGGTAAAAGGTATTGTTTTGTTATTGTTGATGACTATTCTCGCTTTACTTGGGTTTATTACTTGATTCATAAGAATGAAACGTGTGATATATTTAACAAATTTTATTCTCTTGTTGAAAATGAACAGGGCACCACTATCATTATGATTCGTATCGATAATGGTGGTGAGTTTAAGAATACAAAATTAGATGACTTTTGCTCAAAAAGGGGTTAGAAGCGTAAATTTTCCGCTCCACATACTCCACAATAAAATGGGGTCGTGGAACGTAAAAATCGCACGTTAATTGAGCTTGCCCGTACCATGCTAAATGAGCATCCCTCTCCCAAATTTCTTTGGGCTGAGGCGGTCAATACTGCATGTCATGTTGTTAATAGGATAAGCCTAAGATCTATCTTAAATAAGACCCCTTATGAGTTATGGTACGGTCGTAGACCAAATATATCATACAGGAAAAATTTTGGGTGTAAATGTTTCATTTTTAATGAGTCAGATAAACGAGACAAACTCGATACAAAATCAAATGAGGGTGTTTTTGTTGGATATTCAAATACTAGTAAAGCGTATCGGGTTT
>CM050901.1:1910000-2010000 GCA_027726005.1 Juncus effusus | reverse complement strand
AAGGTTACACCGTCCGGCACTACCTTCGGTTGCACCTCCAGCTCCGGCGGGTCCCGACTCCGAACCTGTGGCCGATGCCGCGTCCGAGAAAGAATCCGTTAACAATGAGAGGAGATCGGCTTAGATTATCAAGTCGGCACGTTCGAACAAGCGACGCGACGGCGCTCAACCCAAAATTGTCAAACCTTGTTTGAACAAAACCAACACATGCAAAATCTAATAAATGAGATGCAAACCTCCATCTATGGACTACAAGACGCCGTCTTTCGCAACAACCCGGGATCTTAATCGGCAAATCCTAATCTGACCGATTACGATTTCTTTAAAAATTATGTGTTTTTTTAATCAAGACTTTAAAAATTTATTTCATTGTATGGCGTATTAAGACTATGGTATTTTGTTTTGTATGTCGAACTTATTTGCTATATTTATGTACTATGCCATTTTCGTAAAAAATATTTTGGTAAATTATTTCCGTTATGTGCTTTGTGGCTTTGATTATTTATTAAATGACATATAAATCTCAGGGGGAGCACATATTTAGGGGGAGCTTTCAATTTCTCCCATCTTATGCTTCTTTTGACCGTTTTTCAAAAAGGGGGAGAAGAAATAAAATTTGTCACACTTTCGGAATTGGTTTTTGAAAATCATCAAAAGGGGGGAATTTGTTGTTCTCAGTTTGATGATATTTAAACCTATTCCGAGCTACTATTATAATCTTGAGAATGATTTTCAAAGCTAGAAGAATTCACGTCAAGAAATCAAATATGAAGAATCAGTCACAAAAGAACACAACTTCTCAAGACAAGAAGGCGACACATACTTCTCAAATCAAGCTTTTTGGAGCTTTTCTTAGTCATTTATTTTAAATAGGTCTATTTAATTTGAGCTATATTATTTGAATACCAAATTGAGAGAAAGTATCTTGCTAAAAACATAAAAACTGTGTCATTCCGTTCTGAACGGAATAATTCGTTCATAACGGAATAATCCGTTCATAATGGATCATTTCCGTCCAGCATGGAATCTCACTGGAAAAACATGTAAAAAACTAGGCTAATTCCGTTCCGAACGGAATCTTTCCGTTAAGAATGAAATAACATATTTTTAGCCATTTGAAATTAAAATCTATTCCGTTCTGAACGGAATAATTCCGTTATGAACAAAATAAGCATATTTCTGACCTTTTGACTTGGTTCTCCTTTCTCTCTTATAAGGAATACCCAAGATTTATTTGAGGTTATCCATTCTCTCACTTTCTAAAGTAAAAAGGCAATATTCTCTCCCTCTATTGTGTATTGAATAAATTTACTCAAAAATCTTGTGAGCCAAGAGAGAAATTTGTTATGAGCAAGTTTGCAAGTCTTGTGTGTTGTTATTGATTGAAAGAAATCATTGTAAGTTATTGACTCTCCGATTCGCTATGAGTTGTAAAGCGAGCGGTGATTCGAGTCTTGTAATAAAACATTATTTGGATTAGTGAAATGGGAGCCGCATGGCAAGACCCGGAGATTAGATCACTCGTGAACTCGGTAAGTGCCGATAGCAAGTAAAAGAGAAGTTAAGGCTCACGTACTTCTTGATTGTACTTCTTAATAAGTTCGGGTGTTTGGTATTGATCATCATTATCTCTTGCTCTATTTACTTTGAATTGTTATTATCACTTTGAATAATCACAACTATTATATTAAAAGTAAATCAATTAAAATTGTAAAAGAAATTTTAAATTACACTTCCGCACGTGTTAAGCCTATCATATAGGCCTTAATTAGTCAACAGTTCCTCCATGGTAATTTGGAGGAGGACATTTATATGGTACGGCCTGATGGTTTCGAGGCCCTGGGAAAAAAAGATTTAGTGTGAAAGCTCAAGAAGAGCTTGTATGGTCTAAAATATGGCGTTGTTCTACAAACGGGATGGCATGACTTTGCAAGGGTTCGTAGATGGAGCTGGATAGTCGGAAAAATACTTCTGGTTATGTCTTTATAATGTGAGGTATAGCTGTGAGCTGGATATAGAGATTGCAGAAATGCGTGGCGCTATCAACGATTGAAATGGAGTATGTGACAATTTCAAAAGCCGGAAAAGAGATGGTACGGCTCTTGACCTTTCTAAGAGAAATTGGAAAATATCAAGGATGTAGGGCACTCTGCACCGACAGTCAAAGTGCCATGTGTCTCGCAAAAAATCCACACATCCAACTCAAGTATCACTATATCCGAGAATTTATATCACTATGTCCGAGAACTTGTGAAAGACGGTACCATATCATTAGAGCAGATCCAAGGTGAGAAGAACCATGCCGATATGTTAACCAAGGAAGTCCTCATTGACAAACTGAGGCTGTGTGCTGCCTCAATGGGGCTGGTCGAGTGAGTAAATAGGAACATGTCGCCGGGCTCAAGGAAGGTACGGGAGAAAAGGAGAATATATTAATTGCAGAGGATTGGTGTTATTATGAAGTCTCCAAGTGGGAGATTTTTTGGTGTGGAGACTTCTGAAAAACTCTAGATACCGTATAAAAGAAAATCCTGCAGGACATATGAAAATTCTGCATATTTGATTGCCATAATTTAATTTCCTAATTGATAATTAGAATTGGCAATATGTTTATTTTCTTTATATTTGTTTCCAAGAATTAGGCGTTAAATGAGACAACAATTCTTTGGGTTATTTGTTGGTATTAGACATGATTATCCTATGAATAGAGGGTAGGGGTAGAGTTTTATTCATTCCGACAACTACAAATAATATATTATATTTCTCTTTCCTCCAAGTATAAGAAATCGTTGAGTGCCGGCTGCCGTGGTTTTTTACGCTCTTTTAGGGTTTTCACGTAAAAAATCTTTGTGTTATTTTATTTGCTTTCTGTGTTTGGTGTTGCGTCTCGGTTCCTAACAAGAGAAACACTAATTTCAAACATTCAATGATTTATCATAGGCAATAATTTCATTGTTTCACAAGTAACCAAGGTTGCAAATAGTGTTTAGGTTATTTTTGCAGCGGATAGTGTTTAGCAAACATTATAGGGGACGATATAGCGTATGTTATAATTTGTAGCCGATGGTATTATTAAGTATCATTAAGAGGAAATACATTATTTTGTGAAAGGAAAATGATTGTTTTGATTTATTTTTAATAAACAAATATCGTAATTTTATTTTTTTCTTCATTAAATATGTTTATAAATTCAAACATCTTATTTTTATAGCCCAAAAGAGGTTATTTTGAGTTAAAAAGATATAGCGAAAACAAAACCATAGCGTGCAACATTTTTAGCCACCGAAGTGTAGCATGTAACATTATAAAACCTCAAAATATGAAATACACCCCCTTTAAATTGTAAATATGATGAGTTCCTTTCAAGCAAAATATCATCAATACCCTTCATCCTTTCCTCATATATTTTTTTTGACAATAATGTCTAAACTACTATTCTTTCCTACTTGTTTATATATACATAAAATGTATTGGAACAAAGGTAAATTGGAGCTTTTGAAGTAAAAATAAAAAAGTTTCTTGAACAAATTAAGACGTAAATACATTTTATTTTTATGTTTTGTAGTTCATGATATATCAAGAACAGTGTTAGAGCTTAATAGAGACTGGAGGGGGGGGGGGGGGGAGGAGGTATGACCTCTTTAAGATTTTGACAAAACAGTATATAACAGTAATGAGTAGTCAAGAAATTTGAAAATACATGTATTTTTATATATTTGCTCTCCCAAATTTTTTGTATAGTGTTAATATGTAGGGAGAAATTTTGTCGATCCCCCCAAGAATTAGAGTCAAGCTCCGCCACTGATCATGGAGTAAGTTTATAGGGGTTTTCTTGATATTCCAAATTTTGTGGGTGTGCACATTATCTTTTTAGATTTTAAGGGTACACATGCATGAAATTGTGCCTTTAATATTTGTCATAAAATAGAACACATCAAGGACCAAATGGATCGTAAAATAGAAAATCCAGTTGAGAGATTTGCATTTGCATGCATATCTTGTTGAGACAGTAAAAAATTGCAGTTCAAGTCATTTCAAAACTCATGGCCGACCGATTCAAAATTTCAGATCTCTCATTAAAATATTCTAATTTTTAACTACCAACGTGTTTTTAAACGTTTGTGAACGTTAGAGTTAAATAGTTAAGAATTAATTAAGATACTTTGCTAAAGGGCCCCTATAGGCTACATTAATGCGAGAATTAAAAGAACCAATTTTTGAAATTGTGAAGATATTAAAATTGTCATTGTCTTTTGTTTCTGAGATTCAACCCATGAGTTGAGTGACCTTGCTAAATAAGATTATGTTTGTCGGAATTTGAACTCATGAACTTTTATTACGCATATAATATGCTCTATCAACTAAATTATAAACTATTTACGGAATTGTCATTGTCTTAGGTGGTGTACTTGTAAGTAAATTGAAGGAAAATAAAATAGTAACAGGGACCTACCTAACATATCTTAGAAAAATTGTTTGAATTTGATGATAGTATATATATAACAAAGAAACTGTATTTAGGGAAGAAAGAAAAGAAAATATATATTAGCTTCTGGCTACAACATAGAAGATAGATGTCAAAAATAGCCAAGATTCTTCGAGACTTCACTTGGGGTAGCAATTAATTGATGTACTAGCATCAAATGATGACCGCACAAGATGATCATTATTGAAGCAAGAACAACAAAAGAACATATATACAATGTATAGATAACTTTATCTTAATACTCACCTTATTTGACATTATGATGTATTTTAATTTCTTATAATAGATTATGCAATCACCTATCCCTCTTCAAATTTCTTCTTTTTTAAAATATAATTGAGCAGATGAGGCAAATCGTCTGCCGCTTTTTATCTTATTTTAATTATTGAAGAGCCAAGAAACTTTTTATACAACTTCCAAATATAAGAACACCCGTTTTTAATTTAAACAAAATGTATGGTCCTTTTCCTACTTTTTTTGAGTCAAAAGAATGGCTTCTTTCGTAGATTCTTCATTATTAAATTATTTATGATCTCTCCACTTTCCTCCAACTTTCCTACAAGTTAATTAATGTGTCAACTTGGGTCACCCTATCAGCTCCAGTTCCCAAGAAAAAATATTTGTCCTTGTAAAACAATCAAAGTTTTGCACATATACCTTAAAGAACAATGAATTTGATTTTGTACCCTCGTTATATGTCGTAAAAATCATGTATTTAAAAGTGATGGTATAAATCGACAACTCGTGAAAACATATTTGGATAAACTTATTCTTAATTTAATTTGAGCAAAATTACTAATGTATCCTAATAACCAATATGAAGTTAACAAATTTAATATATATTGTGTCATTTGCAATTCGAAACGTGATATGTTACATATTACGATTTACAAAGATTTCGGAGATGTATTGTATTCTAAAAAGTAAATATTCAATTTGTTGCGCACATAAAGAGCATGAATCAATAATATTTTCGTGAAATACCAGAAATAACAATTACCTCATAATTCCAAGAAAATAAATCATTTTACTCTATAGAATATCAATAATATTTTCATGAACTATCAGAAATAACAATCACCTCGTGATTTCAAGAAAAAAAAATCATTTTACTTTCCTTATGATCTAACAAAATTCACCTCACAAGTCACAATTGATTAAATGATAATAAAAGTTCTAGTGACAAAATGCAATTTACTAGATAAAAATTAAAGTTACAAATTTTCCTCTAGATCCTATAAATCATACAAAATAAATATTACCATTTTAAAAACTAGAAAAATCACAAATATTCATTCAAACCCTAGATCTTTTTCCTCACATTAAATACAAAAAATGACAAATTTAACTTTCTACCTCTTTTCAAGTCAACAAAACACAGCAATAAATCCTTCAAATCTAAGTCAAAGACACAAAAAAATTACCAATTTCAATTCAATTTATATAACCGAGACAAATTCTTTATTAACTTGTAGTTAATTAAGGATATATCTATAGAACAACCCTCCACTTTCTAACCTGATCAATCCAACATTATTGTCTTTTACAGGGATATACACCAATTTTCACTCAATAAAAAAGAAAAGAAAAAGAGAACTCAAATACCCACCGTTATACCACCCCCCCCACCCCCCTCCCTCCCCCCTCCATTCCTTCTTGCTCCTCTCCAGTTCACTAACCTCTACACTTAGTAATGGCGGAACAGCCTCTGGAATACGGATTCGCTTGTGCACCGGGTCTGCAGTTGTAATATGAAGCTCCTCTTTGAGAGCATGGAACTGAGTCACGTCTCAGCGCGTCGTATCCTACATAGCCTGACGAGGCGAGAATACGACGGTTCATCTCGGTGGATTGGATCCCCAGCTCCATGTCCATGTTCAGCCAGTCGAGCTGACCCGCTGAGCTTCCAGCTGAAATTTGGGTTACTGTAAAAATGGAGATTAGAAGAAGAATAATCACTGCTTTACTCATTCTTTTCTCTCTCTTTTTCTCTTTGTTTTCTGTCGTGGTTTTGAATTGAATCTCTGAGATTTCTAGGATTTTAAAGAAAGAGACAGTGGGGAGAGATGAAGGTGGGTCTGGATTTGAAGGGAATTACGACAACGCCATTGGTTTGTGTCGGTTTATTAGGGTTAGTAGGTAGATTAGGTTAGATTAGATTTAACATGTTTTGTCTGTATTTTTTTAATTTGGTTATAATATGTTGAATTGCAAACAACTGGCTTTAAATTATTTTATCAACTAGCAAGTGGAATTGTAAATTTAAGTAAGTTGTCCAAATTTAGTGCCTCATAAATGTAAGTGCATAAGTATAATGTACCATTTTCTTTAGGTTCAAATATACTATTCATTGGTTCGATAAGTTGCTAAATATTGCTAAATATATTTGCAGGAATTTGAATTTGAAATATCTCCCAAAAGATCAAGGATGTCTAATTGACAAATGAACCATTTTTTATATGATAGATGATTTTTGTATCTACAATAAAACAAAAACACTAATGACAAAGAAATATTGTACAATTTCTTCTTTGTACGCACATAAAAATCATTGCGCATTCTATATTATCTTTTTCTATAATAAATAATAAAATAAATTGAACACTATTGTATGAAAGAATTGGCTATATTTGTCATGTTATGTCTCACAAAATAATTCCTACAATTTTTGTTTACAAAGGCTGAAAATAATTACGTATTTAAAACATATCCTCCTCATGTATCTAATATTTCATGCATCATTTATCATTGTAAATAGTTGTTTAAAGACTTGGAAGACTTGGTGTTCGAAATTGGGACCAAGTACTGTAAATGCTCTCCGGTTTAAAAAAGATGGAGATGCAATGAAGTAAAGATTAGAGAAATTCTTCAAAAAACCCTCTAACTTTCTTTTTTAGATATTAACAAAATTCCCCAATTTTTTAGATTCCTTCAATAACCCCTTATAAAGTGGTCAATTTCTTTTAGCCCCCTATGATGTTATATTATAGTGTTTCCATTCAATTTATTTTTTAATTGACCAAAACGCCCTTATACAATTATTTTTATTTTTTATTTTATTCAATTATAAATGAAAAAAATATTTTTCATCATAGTATTTCATGATATTTTATAATATTATTCTATAATATCATTTTTTGATGAATTAATTCTTTTTATGATATTATATTAAATAATATATTTTACTATTATATAAATTATAATTTCATATTACATACAATATTATTTTCTTCTTTAATATTTATATGATTTTGTTCAAATTTTAGCTCTCATTTAATATTTATATTTCATGTAAAATACATTTTCTATTTTTAATTGGATAAAATTAAATATGAAAATAATTCTATAAGGGCAAATTGGACCATTAAATATTTATTGGATGGAAAAATTAAAGTTAACCCCATAGGCTCTGTTTGGATGGAGGATACGATAGGTATAATTTTATCTGGCTAACTCCTTATACCTTCATTTTTTGGGATGGTGTTTGGCAAGATAGTAAGGACAAAAATTGGGATAGTGTTGAATTTAAAAATATAATAATTTGTAATAACCAAAATACCCTTTATTGTAATATGATTAAAATGAGAAATGCATAATATTTTAATATTAATCAAATATTAGCAAATATTTAATAAATTATTTAATAAATTACTTATTTATTATATATTTATATATTAATTAATAATTAATTAATATTTTATTTATTTATTTATGGATAACTATAAATAAATATCTTATTAAATTAATATATCATGATGATATATAAGTTAAATATTAATATGTAATTTATTTATATATTGAATTATTAAAATATTTATTTATAGATCCAGCTTTATGTAAACTAATATATTATAAATTTATTTAAATAATATTAGATCTCTTACAAAACTAATATTATTTCAATATTACTTTAAATACATTTTAAATTAATTTTTTAATTTTTAATTATATTATAATTTATATTTCATTATTATTAATTACACTATTATATATTTATTATTATTATATTCCTATTACTTACCTATTAATGCTATTATAATTAATTATATATTATTAACAAACTATTTATGATTAATTTATATACTACTTTTTTTAAGGTTATTAATATACTACTTTTAACATTTTAAAAGTCAGCTTAGGTAATTTAAATTTGTTTTATTTTACATTTTTCACTTTCATAAGTCATACCATTATTTTAACTAGGGCTTACCTCGCTCCGCATCAGTTTATATTTTTTGTATTATATAGTATATATCTGAATTTATTTAATTGATATAATTTAGTTTGCGTAAACATATGAAAATTAGACATTACTCATTTGAAATACTATAATATAGAGTAAATTTAAAAAATATATATAATAATATAACTCATGACATGCAAAATTATAATAAAAATGCCACAGAAAATCTAGACGTACGTAATATATAGTATATATCTGAAATTATTTATGTGATGTAATTTTAATCTAGTTGAGCATATGAAAATGGGACATTACTAATTTTAATAACTATAATATAATATGTAATGAATTAAAAAAAATATATAATTATACAACTCACTACATGTAAAATTATAACGAAGATGTCACAGAAAATTCGGACACAGTGGACACGTGTCAGCTATGTGTCATACGTCCAGAATTATAAGTAGTATAAATTTCAATGTTTTAGATGCCATTACTTCCAAAATTCCAACAATAAAGTTTTTATTTATATTCCTAATTTTAGGTTACTACTTACTAATACTTGTCAAATGTATCAAGATTTGAAAAATAACGTTACATTTACATTAACTTAAGATTGATGACCTAATTTAGCTTATTAGTTTAAATATATCTTTATATATTAACATAATTTTACGTGCTCATCAATTCCAAACATGATACGATTGGGAGCTGATAGAGCACGACTGTTCACGACAGATCCAATGAAAATATATATAATTTATTTTCTAATAACAATATATATATATATATATATATATATATATAATTTAGTTTCTAATAACAGTATATACGTAAAAAGTGAAAACAATATATAAAATGGAAAAACAATATATAAAATGGAAAAACAGTATATAAAAGTAAAAAAAATAAAAAATACACAAAGAATAAAAAACAATATATAAAATGGAAAAACAGTATATCTACAGTACTGTCGTGCTACAGTGCCGTCGTGTTTTTACATTCCCCCGATTTTTATGATCTTTTCCAATCTTAATTTTATCATATGCTCTAGTTCAATTCGCGAATAATTCACGTATTATACACATATTTTCCGAATTTTTAAAAATTTGCGAAGTTCATGTCTCCATTTCAATAATTCGCATTCATTCGCGAATTTTTGACATGACAAAAATTCATCCCGTATTTTCTGAATTTTTACCAAATATAATATTTTCTCAATTATTTTTAAATAATTTTATGTACCGAATTTTTTCGAACAATGAGCCGAATTGATGAATTATTACTGTCTCCGTTTTATTTGACCGAATATTTGACCGACTTAGAAAACGTTCAATACGAATTATACACGAACGTATCGTGAACCGTATTATTCGCGTATCATGAATGACTAACTACACAGTCACTTGTGATAAATGAAATTGAGAGAATTAATATTGTCCTTCAAATGAACCGACACAAAAGCATCTCAACTTCTCAAGCTGTACAAAACTTCTGTTATATTTATACACTTAGCTGAAAATAAGCAATATAATGCACGATCATTTATTTTTTCCACCTATTCTATCAACGTCCCTAAAATGCAAAAGAAAAATACAAAAATAACATTTTTATGTTTTATGATAACTAAATCTGATTTTCTTACTATCAGAGAAAGATCCCAAACCATAAAATATGCTACAGGAGAGTTAGACCTCTTATCCCCATCTTCTATTGGACCCCGCGAGGATGTATTACGAAAGATGATGCAAAATGCTTTGGGTACCTCTCACGATCTAATTTTTTCCGTGGACGATATATTGTTGGGAAATTTATCAAAAACCCCCTAACTTTTCTCAATATTATCAAAACCCCCCTATATTTTTAGATTCCTTCTTTTAGTCCCTATAAAGTAGTTTGAATTTTTTTTGTACCCCCTAGAAGGATTAAATCTAACATATAAGTAGTTAATTTCTTTTATTGACCAAAATGCCCCTCCTTTTTATATTCGATTTGAAGATATAATTAATAGATAAATAATAAATAAATAATACATGATTAACATAATTAAAATATAATAAATAATAAAAAAATCGTACATAATTAAAATAATTAAAATATAATCATAAATAACTAAAAATTAATTAGGTAAAATATTACTTTCTTATTCTTGCGTAAATATTATATTTTTTTGTGTAAAAATATTATTCTCTCATTTTATTTATTTATTGCTAATTTTATATTTATATTTTATGTAAAACATTATTTTTATACTTTTTATGACTTTGTATTATGTAAAATGTTTATTATTTTATCTAAATTTTTATTTTATTTTATCTAACAGTGCTATTTTTCCTTTAATTTACTTTTTTTTATGATTTAATTTACTTTTTCAATTCTCGTATATAAAATATCATTTTTTATTTATTATCTTGTTGTGTAGAAATTAAATTATATAAATTATTTTAAAAAGGGCATTTTGGTCCATATAAAAGTTGAGATGGATGGAATGTTATGTTTAATTCTAGTAGGGAGTAAAAGAAAATTTTAATATGCTTTATAGGGACTAAAAGAGGGAATCTAAAAATATAGGATGTTTTTGATAATATTGAAAAAAGATAGGGAAATTTAATTCCCTATATTGTTTACCTTAAGAGCTAACGATGATATCCCGCGAAATTGGAGGTTATTCTAACCGCTTTTTCCATCATTTCTAGCCAAAATATAAACTGGGACAAAAGTGAATTTAAATTTATCCCTATTGAAATGAACCAAAATTATATTACGTCGGTTCCTTTATCCCCACTTGCAAACAATCAAGCTTTCGGCAAAAACCCAAAAAAGAAGATTACTTGCTGCTTATCAACGAGTTTCATAAAAAAATAGCAAGTTAAAAAAAGGAGATAATTAACAATGGTAGAGAGACTATTAACCACGGTAGGCAAATTAACGCAAATTAATTCGGTTTTTACCCTCCTACCTTTATGCCCGTGTTTCTACTACCATGATGGCTTACAGATGAGTTAGAAAAAATGCACCCACACACACAAATTCCGTATAAACTTAATCAATACTATGATTGGAAAACTTAAACAGAAGTTGGATACAAACTGGTGGTCTTTTTGTTGGTGGATATGGCTTGCACAAAATACGCAAATCTTCCGGATGAGGCCATGAACTGAAGGTCTATTCAAAGAGTTATAATATGGAGAGATCATTGAATTAGATTTAATTAATTATTTTTGTAATTTGTTTTCCTAGAGGGTGTTAAGTTTTTTTTTTTTGTCAGGTTTGAGATTGTGTGACAAATCACTTGTAAAACATGACTCATATTTGTATATTATTTTATAAGTGAAATAAGGACAAATGACCTTATTTTCCTTTAAAAAACATCTTTATTTTTAAATTTGTTCAAAAAGATCTTTTCAATTTCGGGATTTCGAAATTAATTTTGGAATTTCAAAATTAACTTTTTTTTGCTCGAATTTTAAGATTCAAAAAGACCTTTTCATGTCAAATCAACAAAAATAAATAGAAAAGTTAATTTCGAATCTCCAAAATTGAAATATAAGCCAAAAATAGTGATTCTCGAGTTATAGAGTTTGAAAATGTTGCTTTTATAAAACTCAAATATAAAGATGTGATTCTTATACATGTATTACAAAATTTTAAACATCTCAAGCTTTGAATTAAAGAAAAAAAAGATTATTTTAAACATGTATGATTTACAATAGTATATATAGTTAACTGACCAACTGAGATCTACTTATCTAGTGGCAGTGTTGTGATTATTGCCAAAACAGAGGGTTATTACAAATGTACTAATAATAGGCTAATATATTGGACTGTACTTGAAAAAGATAAAAAGCAGTTCATTTTTTATTTTATTTTAATGAGAAAAAAGCAGTTCATTTTCATACCAAGCAACCCTCTTTTTCTTTCTTTTTCATTGTACCCGCATTTTGGGTCCCATGAAAACATTGAGAATCTTATACTCTCCATTTCATTACACTTGGAATTCTCTTGTTTTGGGCTGATTGAGTAATTATTACATGAACTTATAAATTATGTAATATATTAGATAGATATTCATGATATTCTTATCAAGAAAATGTTGACATTCATCGTGAGAGAATGGATTGTTTTCTTTTATATATTATAGATCTTTTTTTTTCTACAAATGTGCATTGTATCTGTTTTCAGATATTAAAATAAAATTATGGGATGAAATGATGAATTGTGCGTCCTCTAAACGAGTCTGGCAAGAGATAGCTGGGGACCTACATCTATCGCTCGATCATACGGGTGGATCAGTTTTTGATATGTAGAAATATAATTGCCTCGACAGAGACCTGGAGACGCAGAAAAGATGGGATGAAACATGGCTGACGGGTATGTGGTTCATTTGGCTAGAGAGGAACGCTCGAATATTCAACGGCAAGGCGACTGCACACCAAGTCATCGTCCAAAAAATAAGAAGAGAAATTCAGATGTGGAGGGACACAGGTTGAGGGGGTAGAAAATGTAGTAGGATGTTGTGGGTTGTAATTTATGAGGATTGTGTGTTAACTTTGTAAATACGAACGTTTGATGAAATATTAAACAACAATAGGCGATCGCCTATTGCGTATTTCTCAAAAAAAAAAAAAATTATAATAAAATAATGTTAGTATTACCAAAACCAATTATATATTAAAGTTAGTTGAATGATAAAATTTTGAATAAATCATTTTTAATAATTTAATCAATTTATTATCTTTAAAAAAGTAATTTTATCTTCGCACTTCAAAAATGCATATAGTTAAGAATTTCTCTTACAAAATTGAAAAAAAAGTATTTGTCTTACATGAGAGATAAGTACTGGACACCTTAAAACATTTTAGAATGGAGAGAATCCATAGAAAAGGAAAGATAGGCAAATAGGATGACCTACAAAAGAGGCTAAGCATCACCTACATGTCCACTAAAGAATAGTCCTTTTCTTTCATTTCAGGTACTTATTAAGGCCCGCTGAATGTATATTTTTCCTCAATTATTTACAAAAAATATTATTGTTCATTATTCATATAATAAAAAAACAAAAAATTGTAAAAAATGCAAATATTTTGTCAACTAAGATGCGTAAAAATAGATAAAGTTATAAGATCCAAAGTTTAATTTAAAATTAGCTGGCCCAATTAAGTTCCGAACTTAGGCCCACGCATTTGGAGGCAGTTGGTAATTTAAACTTATAACTGGTTCAAAATTATCTCCAGTATCATAAAATGGATGTTTGGAGTCCAATATATCATTCATTTGCTTTTTTTATTTCCATTAATTCAAGTGGGTGTTATAATTATTATCAAAGATTTTTGGGAAGCAATAAATCACAGATCATGATAATATCATAGCTGTTATTAAGTTCAGATATCAGAACTTGTTAATCAATTTGCTAGAATACATGAAACTTCTTATATAATTTTCTTTTCTTTTTTATTTTTTGCCTATTTTCAAAATTGGATGCTAGAACAGAAGTAGAGGCAGGTGTATCCGCGTCTCTTGTACCCTCAGCATGAGCAGTGTATCCAGCTGTTTGATCAGTTTATACTTTCACAACACTATTATTTAATATGTAACATTAATAAGGATGGATAATGGTACTTCTCACCATTTTCTCCACCAAATTCCTGACTAAATAAAGATGAATAATGGTACTTCTCACCATTTTCTCCACCATATTCCTGACTAAAGATCTGCTTGGTCAAACCTTCTTTTTTTTTTTTCCAAAGAATTAATACATATGTCTATTTCTGGCCTACATTAAATTCTGACCAAATAATATTTGGAGTTTTATCTATTTAAAAGTACCAAGATAAAGATTAACACTAAATGAACTTACATAACTTTCTTTAGAATAAAAATATAAAATTATGAATTATACTATATATACTATTTACGGTGATGATAAATACTACTAATACATTATCTATAGACTTTATTCAAATTAAGTACTGATATATATTATATGCTATTATTCACTTCACCAGAAATGTTGATGTCATAAAAATGGTTTTGAGATGGAATTTGGGGTGCCCTTCCACACCTATTATTTAATTGCAACATGTTTTGTGGATCTAGGATAAGAAATAAAATATTATGTTGTTTATTCTATTGTTATATATGCATCTAAACACTCACCAACTTTTGTATGCTGCTTACATCAGTACTAACCGTTGCATTTACTGAGCTGTTTGGATGAGAATGGAATATATCATCTGTTGATCTGCGAAGAAAAATGAAAAAGTGGACAATAATTTTTTCAAAAAAAAAAAGGAAAATAATGAGGTTAATTCTTATTTGAAGTGACTTAATATACAAAGTCCTTGTGTGATATTCATGCTGAGTTATAAATAAACTTTTTTCTTAAAATCTGATAAGTTTTTGGGTGTTTTAAAAACCTTCTTATATTTTTAGTTGCTGTCTTTTAGTCTCGTAAACTAAATTGATTTTTTTTTACTTCCACAAGTGTTAACACAATTTCACTAATCACTATATAAAAGTCACAGAATCATTTAAACAAAAAAAATACACAACTGATGTTACAAAAGAAAAATGATAAAGTTATCACATTCTGCCAGATCCTTAAAATAATAAAATAAAATAATAAAATCATAGAAGAAAAGCAATATATCAGCTTGATTGAAACCTAGATCTGGTCCGAATAAAAAATCATATAAGAAAAGTAAGTTTATTTTACAGATTTGGACCCAATATTAACCAGCCCATCTTACTGAGAAGTGAGACCCAATTTTGTATTGGTCCATGAGGCAGGATATAGTAGGCCAAACAGTGGGCTTTTGGTCTTTCTTCTAGTGAACTTTGTTGAAAATAATGATATTCTATTTCTAATAAATTTAAGACAGATTCTATACTTAAGGGGCGTTGTATCAATTCTCACCAGGTACTTAACTGAAGAGATTTAATTATCTTTACCTTGTTGTACTATACATACATAACATGTGAATCAAAATTTCACACTAAGCAATGATCACACAAATCATTCATTGATAACAGCTTAGTACTCATGAAAACTGCGTTTTGAACCATTTTCCTTATTAAGTGTGTAAATATGGGACTCTTTGGCATTTTTAATTTTAATGTTAAGCTTAGTTTTGGAAACATAATGTTTTCAGATCATCCAAAACTAAATTCTTAAGATATTAGAGTAAACCAATATATCGATGATGTAAATATCATGTAACTGAAACTCAATGCACAAAAGAAAAAAAAAGAAATTAATACATACGTATAATCAAATAAGAAACACACAATGTATTAAGATGAAAAGAGAGAATATAGTATAGTAAAAGGATCTCTGGATCTCAAAAATCTGTTGCAATTGCTCGAGGAAATGAACAAATTAGAAGTTGATGTTCATATAAAATTGCAAGAACCGCTGGTAGCCTATAATAACATATATTTGTAACTGTATTAATTTTCTACCTATATACAAAGCTTAGATTTTTTTTCAGATTGTTGACACGTGGGAAGGTTTTGAAGTTTTGCTAAAGATCCCCAAAAAGTACCCAACAAGTTAAATATATATCTAAAATTTTGATATTTCTAAAGATCCCCAAGAAGTACTCAACAGGTTAAATATACATCTCTACATAAAAAAATTGCATCAAATAAATATAGTTACTTCAACAATATATATATATATATATATATATATATATATATATATATATATATATATATATAATTTGTAATTAAACTAAAATAATGTCTACAAAATTATATGTCTATGTGAAATAATTAACTTACAAAAAAAATTCTCTTTTTGATATTTGCCGAAACTTATTAAAAATATTAATAATTTATTACGATATTTTTTAAAAGTCTAATAACATAAATCATATTTGTGGAAATAATGTTTTTTATTTCTATGTTTTTTTTATAGAAATTGTGAAAAGTATTTTTATATATTCTTTTACATTTTATGTCATTTGGTATAATATTAAAAGTTTTTTCCTTCCTACTAGAGTTATTTTTGACATTTGTCCATTTAATTTGTATTTCAAATTATTTTTTATACTTTACTTTGTTGGAACCAAAATATTTGAATAAATGTAGAAATAATATTTTACATAAAATTAGATAGTGCTTAATTAAAATACAAATAAAATTATATAAATAAGTAAATAAAGAAAAACAATAATTTACATAAAACAAAAATTAATATTTTTGTAGCATAACTTTATAGTGTAAAATGTAATGCAAATATTATGATAAAATATCATAACAATAATATTATGTCAAAAAGTATCACTTTATTTATTTATTACTCTAGAATGAATAGAACAAATATGGAATTTGTTTACAAGATATATGTCAATTAAATCAATGAAATGTAAAGTACCTTTTAATTATATTTTAGTTTGTATGAGTTATCTTTTATAATTGATAAATAACATTATAAACTAGGGAGACCCTCACTCCGCTCCGGTCCTTTATGAAAAGCAAAATATAAATTTATTGTTGAAAAAAATTAAAATATATAAAATACTATTGATGTATATTTTGTGATACATTATATAATGAGAGATTTACATTATGTGCACATATTAATTTGAACTTTTTACAGGAATATATATGAAACTATTTCATTTGACATAATTATTTTTCGATAAACATGTCTTAGTTTTGACAAAATTGTTCATACTATTATTCTTTTTGGCCTATATGTGAATATGATATCTTAAAATTATTTTGTTCTGGAGCGATAATCATCATATTTCCATTTTATAGAGGCAGACTTGATAATTTTTGTTTCTGTCTTACATAGTTGAAAATTCTTCAATACCAAAAGTAGAACATGACATCAATGCAACTACAGAAAGTGATATTTCGATGGATTTCATAAAATATACTTGACATAAATTTTGGAACAAAGAACGTAAGATATAAATGATATAATGAAGGTTTATAGGGTTTTAAGGTATGCTTGACATATCTATTGGAACAAAAAATATGAGATATAAATGATATATTGAATGTTTATAGGGTTTAATATATAGTTGACATAAATTTTGTAGGGTTCAACATGAAAGTAAGGAAAAAATATTATGAAAAAGAAATGTCCCCAGCAGTAAATATTCTAGTTTTGAAGTGTACATGTGTCGTGCTCAAATGGATGACGCTAATACCCTTCCTTTTAGGAAGTGCTAAAAATTTTCTAGGGATAGTTTAGTAATTTCACGCACATTTTAGGTGTAATGGCGTTAATACCCTTGCCTTTTGAAAGCAGCGAAATTTGCTAGGGATATTTTAGTAATTTTAGTGCATTTTAGGTGTAATGACGTTAATACCCTTGATTTTTGGAAGCAGCGAATGGATGACGCTAATACCCTTCCTTTTTGGAAGAAATTTAGGGGTTCTTCTTCTCTATTATCGTCATCTTCGTTTGAAAAAGAAAATTCGCTATCCTCATGTTCAACATCCTCTTCAAAACCTTTTCTTCCGCCATACACATCAATCGCCAAAGTATTCGATTCATCACTACAAATTGTCCCGACAAAATCCGTATTCTCGTTTTCACTCAAGTGTTCCACATACAGCTTAATACTCTTTGTTTTGGTAAAATTAGCGAACATTTCCCAAACCGAATCATCCAAATATACAATTTGTAGTATATTATTTTCCGGCCTCTTATAATACAACTTCGAAATATTACACACACCTAATTCCTCTTCTATCATGGATTTAAGATTGGTGTATGTTAAAACATCTTCAAAATCCCCCAATTCATTATCTTGACCATCGACATACTCCCAAACGGAATCAGTCAATACAAATGAACCATTATAAAAAATCCTAAAATAGCAATCCGTGTACATCTTTAAGGTGCAGATAATTAGAAGTTGCTCCCTAATTAATAAAAAAAATTACCCGTTAATTAAATAAATTACTCAAATTAGCCAATTTACTATGAGCAATTTAGGAAAAAAATAGCACTAATTTATTGAAATTAGAATTGTAGAAACAAAATAAATAGACATGAGAGGAAAATGTACCAATTAATGGAGCAAATTCGGACCGATTTTGAATTTTCGGAAATTTAGGGTTTCGAGTGGAGAGAGAAGAGGAGGAGAAGAGGTGGCTGACACCGTGGCGGCGTGGGCTGGCGTCGTCGGCGGGTCTGGCGTCGCGCGGAGAGAGGAGACGAGACAGAGAGCAGGGAGACAGAGAGGTCGCGCGAAGTGAAGGGACGATGAAGCAGCTATTTGGGAAAATGATTGTAAATCTGTAACGGTTCTTTAGAAGGAACCGTTACTATTTTGTATCGGTTATTTTTTGAAAACCGATACGAAAAGTGTTTATTCTGTAACGGTTGTTTGAAGGAACCGTTGCTGATTATGTACGTTTTATATCGGTTATTTTTAAAACCGATACAAAAGGTAAGTTTCCGAACAAGATTCGCCAGTGCCAGTTCCAGTTGAGGGCTGGCGGCGGCGTGGGCGTGGGCGTGCGGCGTCGAGTGGGGCGCGAAGAGACAGAGAAGAGAGCGAAGGAGAGACAGAGACAGAGGAGAGCGAAGAAGCGAAGGAGAAGAGAGCGAAGGAGAAGAGTCGGGAGCGAAGAGAAGAAAGGGAAGAGGCTGCTGCTGACGTGGAATAAAAAATCAATATATTTGCCACGTCAGCATGCCACGCAATCAGTTAACTGCTGACTGGGCATTTAACTGGATGGAGGGGGCAAGTTGAACATTTGAAAGAGTTTAGGGGGCAAAAGTGTGCAAAAAAAAGTTAAGGGGGCAAGTTAAACAATTTTGAAAAGTTCAGGGGGCAAAAGTGAGCTTTTCTCAGCAGGGAAACTCTGCTAGTGGTATTTTAGTCATTTCAAGCACACTGTCGATCCCGCGACCTCGCAGTTCAGAGGCAAGAACCTAATCAACTGGACTAAGCTTATTTTGTTCTTTATGCTGTGAAAATAAATATAAATAGTCTACTTTTGATGAGGACTATTGAACAGAATAATTGCCAGAAAAAAATCCACTATCCCGGATTCGACCCCGCGACCTCTCAGTTCAGAGCCAAGAGCCTAAACCACTGGACTAAGCTTTTTTAGTGCTTAACAGTGTAAAACAAATATAAATAGTCTACTTTTCATAAGGACACGTGCCAAACAGGGAAGAAACTTGAACTTCCTTGTAAATATGGTAAATTAGAATTTATAACTTTATTTTCAAAAAATACTTTATAAAATAAAATCTTATATAATCGGAAGCAGATCGAGGTTTATTGCTAGTTATTATGAAAGTTGACAAGTTTCAAGCCTATTAAACTTTTGTATTGCATGTCTGGTTTTCTTTTTAAGTAATAATATTTTAATTTTTGGTTATGTTAATTAATTAATTGTATTTTTCTCCAAACGGATTAATTATGGTCATTAATCATTTGGTTTTTATTCTTAGTACAAATCTTCATCTAGTAATCCCATTTTCTTATCAAATTAAAGTACACACTTAATTTAGTTAGATGAAACTTGAAGTAGAATCATTCTTCTTTAGTTTTTTTTCTTCTGGATGAGAATCTATTAATTCTATATTAATTTTTGTAAATAGATACAATGCACATTTAATTTTATAGAAATAAGCAAGTTTTATAAATGAAAATAGTTTGTTCTTGTACGATGAATATTATAATTTTCATGACAAATATACCTAAATATCTATTTAATATAATATATTGTATAGTTTAAAATTTTCATGTAATAATTACTCAAAAATAACATTTTTAAATTCTGATTGTTTTCATGGGACCCAAAATGCAGGCAAGGAAAAGAGGGTTGATTAGAATGAAAATGAACTGCTTTTTCATTTTTCGATGTACATTCCAAATATATGAGCCTATTATTAGTACATGTATAAATCATTTTGCCAACAAGTAGAAGCTAGACATACAGACCAGTAGACCTTAATTTGGTAATTAGTTCACATGCATAAATGCTTAAAATAACCTCCTAGATCTTATTTGGTGATCTGGCTGTTCACATAGATACTTAAAATAACCTTATAATACAAAAAATTGTAAATACATAATAATAATAATTTCATATTTTAATTTACAAAAATACCATTTTTAAATTATAATTAAGAATTCCAAATCACAATTTTTGCTTTATATTTCCAATTATGGAGTTTCGATTATATACTTTTTTCTTCTTGAATTGACATGATAAAAAATAAAAAAATAAAATTAAGAATCTAATTTCGAATTTCTTTTTTTTTTTTGAAAATATGCAATAACAATCACCTATTGATGCTTTGTATTAATTAAGCGTTCGTATTATTTACAATAATTGCACGGAAAAAAAAATAAAAAGCCAAATTACGATGCTACCTAATTCAATTTACATCTCAATAAGACCATACTACCTATAGTAAACTATGGGGCCGTTTGATATGGAAGACACTGAGGGATATACCATAACATAGCAAGATAGTAAGATGATGGTGGAGCAAATGAAGGATATGAATGAATAAGGTGTTGTTTGATGTGGTAGACTATTAGATGATGGCCGAGACATGGAAGGTTAGTGCAATTCTTGCAATTTGAAATGCACAAAATTTGTAGGTTCGACAAATATGCACATCCTAACCATTCAGCAAGTTCCCTACCAGCGTAATGCATAATTCTCAGCTTCTTAATGTTCGCGTGAGGTTTTAGATTTTGTAGAACATTCTCCTCGACCAATGTGTTGTTTTCATGTGGCATCAATCGTGCAGACCATATAAAATGTAGGTTTTGGATGAATTGCTTAGTCTGTAAATTTGCATTTGCGGCATCTTCTGGGTTAACAACAAGATCCAGGTTCAAGATCAAAAGCTCTCCATGGAGGTTATTTAGGTTACTTAACTCATTTATACCACAATTAGCTCTCTTGCTAATTACAAACCGAGATAAAATTTCTAGATCGGTAAGGAGCCCAATATTTGGAGGCATTGACTCCAAGCAACATGTAGATATGCCTGAATAAGCATCATCAAGGTGTAGATCGAGATGACGGAGCCGTTGGAGATACCTTGTGGTCAAATGAGATAAATTTCTCAAGGACTTGCAATTTTGAAGACCTAATGTCAAGAGATGATAAAGGTTGCCAATTGACTTTGGAAGTTCCGTGATTTTTGTGTTTTGGAGTTGGAGGTACCGGAGATGTATTAGGTTTCCTATTGATTCTGGTAAAGAAATGAGGTTACAATCACTTAAATCTAAAGCACGTAATTTTTTCAAGTTATTTCCAACATCTTCGAGCACCTTTAGAGAGTTGCAGGTTAAGTAGTTGCCTCCAATAATTATGAGTGTGTGCAAGTCTATGCTTTGACAGATCTTTTTCAATGTTAATTCATCCGAATTAAGCGAATTTGGTTCTCTCGTGGTTACAACCGACAAATGCCTAACCCTTTTGTTTATATCATGAGGATTGCCAAGCTCAAAGATACAACACTCTCCGGCTGAAAGACATTGTGCAATCTCATATATATCATTAGGAATTGTGTAGTGTTCATTCTCGTGATGATCCCCTTCACAATCAGCTCTAGTTTTCTCAAAGAGTGAATACTCCACCAAAGAGTTGACATAATCATTCCCTACAAACGACTTTGGTGGAATGAAGCCTTGTGCCATCCATAGTTGGATTAGCCATTCCTTGTCAATTCGTGATGTATGAGGGATTATGGAGCAATAAGCAAGGCATGGTTTAAGGTGTGAGGGAATCCAGGAATAGCTTGACCTAATAGCACGCATCAACTCATATGATCAATTTATCTCTCCCCATCATTCCCACTTATGATATTTGCCCACTTTCTTTTATCATGCTCATGACGAAGTCTATGACTTAAATTGATTGCGTTCTTTGGCATACCCTTGCACTTAGCAAAGATTTCACTTTTCATCTGGTACAAATAGTTATATGCATCGTTGTTGTTCCCGGCAGCATATTTGAATTGTTGTCAGTAAGATTTTACTCCCAGGTGCCCCCATGTACAATGGCCGCATCAGCTTCTGCCATTCAAACTCACTCTCGTGCGAGAAGTCATCTAACACAAGAAAGTACCGTCTTCCATTTAATTTTAGTGCAAGGTAACTTTGAAGGCTTTCCAAATTGGTGCCAGCTCCAAAGAGGTGCCCTTGATCAATTAATTCTATGATTGAACGGGTCACAGTTTCCAGATCAAATTTGACCCAGAGTTTGTGATCAAAATAATCGGATACACTCTTATCATTATAAACTAGTTGAGCCAAAGTCGTCTTTCCAATTTCACTAATTCCATGCATGGCTAAGATCGACACATTAGCTTGGTTATTGTTATAAGGAATTAGCATATCAATGATAGATCTCCTTTCATTGTCTCTAACCCATACATTTGTCGGTATGAGTGAGATGGAGCTATGATTATATCCTAATTTCTTCTCCTCATGAAGCCTTCGACCCCCAAATAAATGTTGGCTAAAATCCTGTCCTCCCAAAATCTCGGTTATATTCGTGGTTACCCTTTTAATCTCTTTATCGAACTCGCGTTGATGCTTGCTCCTCATGGGGTTCAAGGGGGAAATGGCATCCCGTACCTGTTGCAAGAAATTATTTGAATGTTTTCATAAGTATTTTTTATCTTGACATATTATATGCTAATGAAATTTACATATGATTTTGAGATATCGTATTTACTGCTTGTCCCTCTCCAAAAATGAAAATATCATATTTAGCCCTCAAGGAATTATGATTTATAGGACTAAATCGTAGTTGATGTTACGAATTTGACGAAAATTTGACAGTTTGGATATATCTGATATTTTACAAGTTTTAGAAGTGTAAGTATGATATTTTGTGTTTTTGGAAGGGTAAATATGATATATTTTATTTTTGGAAGGGTGAAATAAATATGAAATTTTATAATTTTGAAAGGATATAAATGTAAACATAAAATTCCCCAATAAATTTAACCAGATTAAGATAAATTTACTAACCTGTTGATGGATCAATAGTTTCGACCCAACCATCTGGCAAGGACTGAATCGATGGTGCAGATTCAACCGTGTTTTGTGCTGAGCTGGCATATTTTACCGTTGATTGTGCTGAGCTAGCGGATTGGACAGCCGATTGCGCTGAGCTGGCAGCAATGGTTGATTGTGCTGAGCTTGCGGAAATCTGACAAGGGCGGTCCCACTGGCTCTCTCCAGTACTTTGATTGTGGTAAAATGTAACCCCACTTGACGGATCCTTCGCTTCAATCTGATTAATTGGATAATAAAATGGGTAAATAATTTAATAAATATGAATTGAGTACATTAAGAAATGTATTTTTTTGTGGTTTAGTAAGTACTGACCCAACCAGGTGGCAGTTCTGAATATACATTTTTTGTTTCTTCATGAATCTTCTGTCTCTGCATGTTAGGTAAGTAACTAGTTTAGAGAGAGAGAGAGAGAGAGAGAGAGCTTGCATTTTGTTCTGTCGCTTGGTTTTCTTTGCTGTGAAAAACATTGTTTGATATAAAGGACATTGAAAAGTAGTTGAATGGTATTTTAGAATGTTAAGTTTTATAAATAGAAAAATATTATGTATTGATGAGTTTATGACAATCTTCTTAAGCAAATATATTTATAATAAATTCATAAGCTAATAATTATATTATCACCATCACAAAAAATATAAATCATAAGATAATACCAAAATAATCAAAATATAACTGCCAAATGACGTATTTCTCTTAGCACCCACTCTAAATAAAATATGCCATCAGTAACAAAATATAACCACCTGATATAGCACCCTAAACAAAATATACTATTAATAACAAAATATAACCACCAAAATTACATATTTTTGTTAAACCTAAACCCTAACATTACCATTAATAAAAGACCCAAATCACATATTACCACCAAACTCCCCACCTCCGAAATCATTACTTCCACTTCCACCTCCACCTCCAGTACCGAAACCACCAAAACCGCCGCAAGTACCAAAGCCACCTCCAGTACCATCACTAGCATACCCACACCAAGTCATAAATTCCCTCACGCAACTAATCTTCATGGAATGCGGATACGAAATAAAGGCATAACCATGATTCTTGTTTACAAGAAAGTATTGTTGTAATGCCATTAGTATAGAATTTGTAAATTTTCCTTGAAGCGGTTCAAGTCGTTCCATAAGATCTTTTGCGTATTGAACATTTTTATCAGCACATATTTTTTCCATAGCATCCACCATTCTCGCTACTTGTTTGTTAACATTATCATCATCTTCTTCTCTTTTCTTTCGTTTTCTTGATCCATTAGAAGCAGGATTATTGACACGTCGATTAGAAACCACAGGTTGAACACCAGGAGGTATTTCTTGTAATTCTTCTTCGGTCTCGTCTCCAATCACATTAATCTGCTCTTCGGGCGATGACGAAAGAGGTACAAGACTAAACGAATTAGTGCCATTACATGCGGCAGTACGACTGCCTGATGCCATCTCATTATTATAAATCGTCTCCATATCTCGGTAATATGGCATCGGCTTGTTGATGTATGGCTCATAATTTGGATGAGTCTGCATATTTTCAATATTTTAAAATATAATCTTAATGAGTGAAATATTTTAGAAAAGTAAATAATATTTTTATATCACCTGGATATACGTCTTAAACTCTTCTTCTCCCAGTATGACCGTACAAGTATCATCATCAAAGGAAGATCCACTCAACTTCTTTACTATTTGTATATTTTTCCATTTTCTTTTAATGGTCTTCATATGATTAACGATATGTGTTTCGGAGAAACTTTTGCCGTACTTCTTGTTGAGAGCACGAGCCGCCGTATTGTATTGGCAGCTTTTGAACCCCTTCTCAGGCATCCTGCCACTTCGAGCTTCTTCCGCCAAAAAATTCATAAGAAATTCACTTTCTTGTTTCGTCCAATTTTGATTTTTAATCCCTTTTTCTTTGGGATTCGGAGGCGTCGCATCATGCTCCATCTAATGAAAATATAAATATTGATTAGCTCTATATTGGTTATTTCAAATATAATTTTACATAGTTTGTCAAGTTTGATGCATGTTAAAACTAACTAATTATGTGGTAGCATGTATACTGAAACAATTTGTTTTTGTTGAATTCTTCTCCCAATATGACCAATCTGAAGTATAAATTGAAAATTAGATGCAACAGGTTTAAAGACATTTCATCAAACACCTTACATGCAACTAGTATAGATTAAAAATTGACTCAACAGAGCACACTCTACAGAGCCACTTCATCAATTTTAGAAGAAAAAAAAACAAAGCACTTTTCATCAAACACCTCAAATCAGGCCATGTTTACACTCTCATCAATTTTATACTTCTAAAAAAAGAAAAAAAAATACAAGATGAATTCACTGACTTAGAAGAAGCATAATAAGGACCAGTTCCATAAATTTTTCATCTAAGTCAACATTACAAACAAAAAATATGAATAAATCCCTAGCTTAGAAGAAGCATAATAGAGAGAGAGAGAGAGAGAGAGAGAGAGAGAGAGAGAGAGAGAGAGCACCTCACTAATATGAGGGGAGAAGAAGCACGATGGAGCTAGACAGAAGAGAGACGATCTGCTTGAGAGGCGAGTTTTGGGGGGAAATGAAAAAATAAGAGAGCTATTTGGCGGGGAAATGAATAAAAGGAGGCTGCTGAAGAAAGACACGAGCGATGTCTCGCTCTTTTAACGGGACATCAGGTAAGGGATAAAAAGCATAAATGAGAAATCATAATCCCTCATGATCCCTTACAGTCACTCAAATCAAACACATGACACAAGCCAATGTGAGGGATATGTATGTCTGTCTCTCAAGACTCCTCACATCAAACAGCCCCTATGTAAATCTCAAGTAAGGTAGTATGCGTTCTCCTATGAGGGAATACGGCTTGTAAGTTGACTGGAAAGTACTATTTCTTTCAAGGCAAACCAAATTTTCCAGCAGGTGGATGTACATACTTGGTCCAACAATTTGGGTTTTTCTGGCTGAAGGCAGATCTATTTTTATGCCATCCGTTTAGAATCGTTTCTTGCATCCTCAACCTTACAGGGAAGAAGGAGGTCATCTATAGGGGTGTTCATTCAGTTCGGTTTGTTCGGTTTTCGAACCGAATCTGTCGATTTTGGTTAATTTGGTTCGGTTTTTCAGTCAAATCGGTTCGGTTCGGTTTAAATTGTTCAGTTATTTGGTTAATTCGGTTCGGTTCGGTTCGGTTTTTTATTTAGAAAAATCGAATAAACCAAATCGACCGAATTATATATAAAATTGCTAATTTGTAATTAATATAATCTTAATTTTAGATTAAACATATAAATATTATTTAGTATGGTCATTATTTAGTATAAAAATTATTAATTTGACTTAATATTATATAGATTTCTTTCTAATTCGGTTCAACCGAATAAACCGAAACAAAATTCGGTTTATTCGGTTCGGTTTAAATTTTGGTTCCATCTTTATTCGGTTCGGTTCGGTTCCAATCTAGTTCGGTTCGGTTTAATTCGGTTCTGTCTTATTCTGTTCGGTTTGAACCGAACCGACCGAATGAACACCCCTAATCATCTATTGCTCTCCAGATTTTTTCGACAAAATCACATTGGGCGAATATGTGATTAGTACTTTCGTCTGCTAGTAATTTCGAATATCTAAACTTTGAAACCGCTCTTCGTACAATCTCAAATATAAAGTTAATTTTTAGAGCTAAGTACTTGAATTAAAACTAGATAGAAATATAGAGAAGTAGAACGGGAAGATATTAGAATTAGAATTGACTTTTGAGCTAGAAGTCTGATTTCTTGAGAAAATTTAAACCCATAAAAGTCACTGATTACATTTCCACCCTTGAAATCAGGGAAAAATCCTTGTTTGCAACTAGGAAGACCCTCGCTCCGCTTCAGAATTGTATAATACATAATTTGATCATTTTAAAGATAATTGATGAAAAATTGATTTTAATTTCTACAAAGATGAGTCAGAAAGGATTATATTTATTTTGTAATTTTGTATTAATATGATGTTTGAGATTTTTCAAGATACATATGAATTTATTATGAAATAGGCTCTTATATATGAAAAAAATAGAGTGAATGTGTATGTGTATGTGTATGTATGTGTATGTGAAGGATGAAAAATGGACGCTTCCAGATTGTATAATACATAATTCAGTCATTTTAAAGATAACGGATGAAAAAATGATTTTTAATCTCTGCAAAAATGGGTATAAAGGGATGATATTTCTTATTTTGTAAATTTGTATTAGTATGATAGTTTGAAATTTTGCAATATACATATGAGCTTATGAAATAAAGTCTTACTTGAAAATATAGGAAGTAAACGTGTAAGTGAAAGATGTAAGGTCATTTCATACTTAGTTTTGGTTATTTTGTATTTTATAATTACTGATATTTTTTTATTTTTTTTATTTTGCAATTGAATTTCTTAGAAGTACACATAATACATATATCGTTTTTTAGGAGAAGTCTCAATATTTTCAAGATCTTCGGATAATTTAAGATTTTCATATAGATACACTTGAAATTATCCTAAAGATCAGATGACAATTTCAATATCATTTTAATATTTTTGTGTTAGTTTATATAATGTCCTCATTTTAAGATTTTTCTTGTATAAAAATGTTGTGTTATAGATAAATTTTTATTTCATAAAGATGTTCCGAAAACACTATATTTTCATTTTTGTAGATTGACACATACTTTGATAATTTGTAGCGTTTCACATAAATCTCACTCCACTTTATAAAAGTATAATCGATATTTTAAAATTTTACAGAGTACTCAATATATTACGCAGGAGTGAGTATTTATTACATTTTGTTTTCCAAAAAATAGTGACGGGCCTGATTCGACCCAGAGTCTTCACAACAGAAGACCAAAGTCTACCAACCACTCTAAGAAGTTTTTGTGATATATCGTATCTTTTAACAATATAAATATTTTTCCAAGAAGAAGTAAAATTTGCTAGAGAATGTGTTTCATAAAAATGTACGATCCGAGGCTCGAACTCAAGACCTCCTAGCTAACTCAAACGCGAGACTTGTTACCAACTGCACTAGTTGAAGCATCCTCCATTACGCACTCTAACAAATATAAGAACTATATACCTGTGGGGTACACATGTCAAACTCAGAAAAGACCAAAACTTCCTTATATATACGGTAAATTCGCACCAAGCTTTTCTTCTAGGTAACCGAATCTATTTTTTCAGGAGAAGAACAAAATTACCCTGTTTAAATTCAATTCAATTTGTTTCCTCACTTTTTCATTTTCTCCAATTGGTGGAAATCTGAAAGCCTAAGAAAGTTCAAATCTTGGAATATAACATACATTACAAGGATATTAGATGTCAAAACTAGGAAGTCCTCTTGGTCCTTTCTTTCTTTTTCTCCGGTGTACAACAAAACTGAAGTTGAGTTGTGTGAGCATTACGTTACAATATTGAATGACGTTTAATGTGAGAAATACAATGTTTTATTATTAATTACTATTTTTTTTATAGAAGAAACGAAAAAACTAAATATGTTTTAATAAATAAACTGTTCATATTCTCTTTGTATTAATAATTGAACATAATTATGTATCATGATACATTAGAATCATTTGAATAAAATCTAACGATCAAAATTGACTTTAACCGTTCTAACCTAATCGAGAAATAGAATAACAAACACGAAAATAACTAATTATTATTATATATGTTAGTATGAGATATAAATAATGCCACAAAAAATCAGAATATATAAAAAATTCAATAGTGTTGATTTAATCATATTATTTGAATCAATGTAGGAAATAATTATGGTGATGTGACCACTAAGAGGTCTCAGTTTTGAAAAATAAAAGGATGGGAAAATTGTTAAGTTAAAGATATTCAGATACTAATACCTGAAAAGTAAAATAACATATCCCTGTAACACATAGTAGGCCAAACATTGGGCTTTTTAGTCTTCCTTTTTGTAAATATTGTTTTTTTATGTTCAACCCAATAATTTCGTAAATATTGTTGAAAATAATGAGATTATATTGTGGCGTTATCTAAGTACTGACATTATATATAGTTATATATTTGTGGGGTCATCTAACTTCTCACCAGGTAACTTAACCCGAGATAATTAAGTATTTGTACCTTTACTATCCATACAACATGTGAATCAAAATTTCACACTAAAGAATGATCACACAAACCATTCATTCCTAAAAGCACCGTACTCATGAAGAATGCCTTTTGAAACAAATTCCTTCTATTAAGGATGTAAAATTGGGATTGGAATTTGCTATTTAGATGTTTATATTGTTTTGAAAAACTATCGTTTGGTGAAATCTCCTCTAATAGAAATAGTTAGGCACTATTAAACCAATCAAAAAATTGTGGATTGAAAACTTGTCAAAAATAATTTTCTTGAAAATAGATATGGAACATACGAGCGCTCCCCATAAAATATAATAAAAACATATTATTTTGGCTTGATCCATAAAAAATAAGCTCTTAAGATATTAGAGTGAACCAATACATTGAGGATGCAAATATCATGTAATTAAAACTCAATACACAAAAGAAATCACTATATTTGCAATTTGCATGATCAGATAAGAAACACACACAATCTATTAACATGGAGAGAGAACAAACAATTTATTAAAAGGATATCTGGTCTCTGGATCTCAAAAATCTATTGAAATCTCTTGAGAAAATGAAGAAAAGGTAAATGATTTCCATAAAAAAAAAAAAAAAACTACCACAGAAATTTACTTGTTTTAATCCAATTACACATTTGTATTGTATGAATCCTTTTTTTTAAATTCAAATTTTTTTTTGAAAGAAACTTCAAAATTTTTTTAAATCTTGGTTATCATCATTAATTGTTTGTTCGAAGGATCTCTGAATCATAACTCTTGGTTATTATTAATTCTTGGTTATGGTTAGGTAAGAAACACGCTCTTACCAGGGAATTGATATTGCTAGGCTCCTTTTTTACATGCACAGGCTTGAAAAATAAGAATTGTTTATTTTACCCTTATTATTAATGTACTATCCTAATAAAAACGGCATGACTAATGATTCCCAAATAAAACTTGTCTATTCCTCATGACTCTAAATAAAATAATAAATTTACACTTCAAGATTTTTTGTTGGTTCCAATATTCATGAAACCAGAAATTTGGAAAGTAAATAATAGATATAAAACATCTGAAAATAATTTATTTTGTCATAAGTTTTAATATTAAATATATGGCCCAAAATTGAAATGATGATGACTATCATGAAAAATAATAATACCTTCAGTGAATCATAAAAACTGTTATTATCTTATAAATACATGAATAAGTCAAAGAATATAATTGATACAATAAATTCCCTTAGAAATTTATTTAGATGCAATATTACACAAAACATCATTTTATTTTTTTCATTTATGATATATGAAATATTACAGGTATTTTTGTTATGAATTTCAGAAATAAAATTTTATTTGTGCATTATTTTTTTTAATTCTTTATTTAATTGACTTTCTTTCATTAGAAAATTAGTGAGAAATTAAAACTAAAATGTAACTGAGATACATCATATATAAATATAAGTAAATAAGGAATGTTTTTAACATGATATTTAAACATATCATGCATTTGCTGGAGCTCACGCGATTACTACGGGCAAATTTTGTCATTTTAAAATTGGGAACGGTTATTTTACCTCTCATAAATAGTGGCTCCCTACCTCCCGATCAACCATAGTGCGCCACATGGCACCTAAATGGAAGGTATTTAGAAAGAAAAAAGATTTGGTGCTCCCATCATATTTACCTCCCATTGTCTCCCACACTATGGGAGCCCAATTTAGGGAGTACGGCCATATTTGAAACTATTTTTTAAGTATCTCCTAATGGCTCCAATTCAAATCAGCTCAAATATTCAACGAACCCAAATTATTGACTCCCACCCGGCTCCCATCCATATCATCTCGCAATATTTTGATTTCGCACGATATGTTCAGATTGGTATGTGTTTTGTTTAGACATGTATGGATTTATACCATACCGATATGTGTTTTGTTTAGACTGGTATGAGTTTGTGAACATTTGATATATAATAACTAGTATGTGTTTGTTCAAATCTGGTATGAACTTCTATTCATCTGATATGTGTTTTGTTTAGACTTATATGAATTTATAGCTTACTGGTATATCATTTGCATTAACTGGTATGTGTTTGTCAAAATTTGATATATAATGGCTAGTATGTGTTTGTTGAAATCTGGTATGGACTTATATTCATCTGATATGTGTTTTGCTTAGACTTTGTATGTGTGTAATAACTTAATTGTATGTGTTCTGCTTTCACTGGTATGGACATCTATTCATCTGTTTGTATGTATACTAGTATGTCTTTTGCTTCAACTGGTATTCGTTTGTCACAATTTTTGAAATATAAAGACTAGTACGTGTTTGTTGAAATCTGGTATGGATTTCTATTCACCTAGTATGTATTTGTTTAGGTGAACACCCAGAGATTAAAAAATACTGAAAAAATCCGAAAAATTATACTAAAATCTTGAGAAATTGAATGGGAGCTATTGGGAGGTAGGAGAAAAAAGTGTATGCTTAATTTTTATGGGAGGTAATTTGGGAGCTTCTAATAATGTCACAAATATGGGAGTTGATAGGAGGTAGTAAAATGGGAGTCCAAAATACCTCCCATTTATGTGCCACGTGGCACGCTATAGTTGACCGGGAGGTGGGGAGCCACTAATTATGGGAGGTAAATAATCGTTCCCATTTAGAAAATCATTTTGGACACCTATTTTACTACCTCCTATCAACTCCCATATTTGTGACATTATTAGAAACTCCCAAATTATCTCCCATAAAAAGTAAGCATACACTTTTTTCTCCTATGTCCCAATAGCTCTCATTCAATTTTTCAAGATTTTAAATTCTCGCGATATTTTCAATTTCTCGTATTTTTTTGACGTTGCATACTCTCAGCTAGACAGATATACTTCGCGAAGGGTCGCCCACATTTTTTTGGCGTGTATTTAGTATTTTTTTTTATTTTTCTGCACGTTTTTAATATATTTTTTTGACTGTTTCGAAATATTTTTAGTATAATTTTTCGGATTTTTTCAGTGTTTTTTTTTTATTTCTGGGTTTTTACCTAAACAAACACATATTAGATGAATATAAATCCATACCAGATTTCAACAAACACATACTAGTCTTTATATTTTAAAAATTATGACAAACACAAATCAGTTGAAGCAAAAGATATATCAGTAAGGTATAAATACATACAAAATTTAAATAAACACATTTCAGATGAATATATGTCCATACCAGTGTAACCAAAACACATACCAGTAAACACATACAAAGTCTAAACAAACACATACAAACATATGAATAGATGTCCATACCAGTGAAAGCAAAGCACATACAAGTAAGCTATTACACACATACAAAGTCTAAGCAAAACACATATCAGATGAATATAAGTCCATACCAAATTTCAACAAACACATACTAGTCATTATATATCAAATTTTGACAAACACATACCAGTTAAAGCAAAAGACATACCAGTAAGGTATAAACTCATACAAGTCTAAACAAAATACATATCAGATGAATAGAAGTTCATACCAGATTTGAACAAACATATACTACTCATTATATATCAAATGTTGACAAACTCATACCAGTCTAAACAAAACACTTATCAGTATGGTATAAATCCATACATGTCTAAACAAAACACATACCAATCTGAACATATCGTGTGAAATCAAAATATTGCGAGATGATATCGATGGGAGCCGGGTGGGAGTCAATAATTTGGGTTTGTTGAATATTTGAGCTGATTTGAATTGGAGCCATTAGGAGATACTTAAAAAATAGTTTCAAATATGGCCGTACTCCCTAAATTGGGCTCCCATAGTGTATGAGGTAATAGGAGGTAGATATGATCGAAGCACCAAATCTTTTTCCTTTAAAATTTTGTATCTGCGCTCATCAAATTATTGCCCGCTGACATGCTCTTGGTTCGAACACACAATTTATTAAAAGATGCTGATATTGCGCACCACTTTTGGGCGTGACCTGTGCGCGACGCTGACGTGGCGGATGCCACATCAGCGAAAGCACGACGCTTCTCCACTGGGCGCCTTTCCGCTCAACATGCAGCGACGGGAGTATGACGGGGTGAAAATGGATGTAATATATATGTTTTGAATATGTTGTGGATTAATTTTCACACGAATCAGAATAATATATCATTGCCATCATATATCATCAAAATATTATTCCGATATATATTTTGAATAGTGCTGCATATTTTGATGATACATGATGGCAATGATATATTATTCTGATTCTTGTGAAAATTAATCCACAATATATTCAAAATATATATATTACATCCGTATGGTTGAAATTTGAATTTTTGCTTTTTATAACCACTTTACGCATCCGTAATCAAAACGTAAGCTTTGCTTACGTACGCTTGTTAGTCTCACTTATATATATATATATATATATATATATATACACTTTACGGTAGCAATAGTCACGGGACTACCGTGACTGTTGCCTGACAATAGCCACGGGACCGTGACTGTTGCCCACCGTGGCTGTTGATGAGCAATAGTCATAGGTCTGACCAAACCGTGACTATTTTCCACCAATAGTCACAGTACCGTGACAATTGATAGCAATAGCAACGGGAGTTTTAGTCACGGAGCAATAGTCACGGGCCCCGTGACTATTGCTACCAGTCACGGTTTTTGGGGCATCTCCGTGACTGATGTAAGATTTTGTTGTAGTGAAGATTCATTGGAATCACAGGCATCATTCAAAACTCGAACCAAACGGGCCCTTAGGATATTCACCACGTAATAGGTATTTGCAGATACGAGTTTATAATTGGAAAGTAATTTATAATTATGAATTATGGAAATAAAAACTAAAATATAAAATAACATATAAACTTGGAGTAGAAAATAAAATAAATAATGGAGAAATATAAGATGATAACTAATTTTGGAGTGTGCGTGTTAGGTCGGGTTAATTCGGGTTCTTAATTTAAAATCCGTAACCCAACCCACAATTCTAGTTTATTCAAAATTTAATTCCGGACCCAACAACTTTAAAATCTGCAAAAAGGGGTTGGACCAGGTCGTGTTACACGGGTTGGGCGGGTTAAGAATTATTTGTACACCCCTAAACACATCTATAATTAAAAAAATATTTCAAATTTATATTTATATTCTGGGAAATGGGAAACATGACGGGGTACTGTAGCAATCATGTAGCGATGGATTGAAATTATATACGATTTCTCGCGTTTCTATATGCGCTATATACTGTTTTTATTTTTTTAAATATATATATTGTTTACCGAATAATATTTTTTATACTGGTTGTTTTCAGTTTATATGTTTTTATATACTATATTCATTTTTCAAAATATATATTGTTTACCGAATGAATTTTTTATATACTGTTTGTTTTCAATTTATATATTTTTTTCAATTTTTATATACCCTCGTTACAGAGTCGCTACAAATATCGTCGCGCAATATCAGCTCCCTTATATTTATATCTAAGTGGCTGATTCGTCTTTCTTTTTCCTTTATAACAATGGAACAACACAATATATCTAGATAGCATATCCTTTTGTCTATTATACCTATTTCATTGCCACTTGAAAATTAAAATTATAAAATACTGATAGTTGAAATAAAATATGACAAACATAAATATGATCTCTTGCACAATATCAATTGATTAATTTATTCCAATGATGGTACAAAGAGCTCGATTTTAACTCGTCTTTTGAAGATAGAAAAGAAGAAAATCTCTTGTAAACGATATGTATATTTTTTTGAAAATGTAGCCGAATAGACTATATTAGTCTTTCATTAACTAAATAAAACGTTGCTATATTATATTGAGAAATTATATACTAAGAATCAATAATAAACACAAAATCAATATTATTAACATATTATATTGTAGCCCTTTTACGCAGCAAACGGTCAACTAAGGATTTTGACATTAAGTTCACTTAAATACCACCTAGTTGGATTTGAATCATTACTAAATGTCGAAGCCTAGACAAGATCTCCATTTTTTCTACAAACACGCCAAAGTATTCTAAAATAATGATGTTGGCGATTCTCAGTTGAAAATTGAGTTTACAAAATAAAATATCTATATTGTATTAAATAAAATTGTGTTAATGCTAAACATATGTTTAAATTAGTAATATTAAGCATTATTATGTTAATTAGGATGTGGAATTAAACATGTAGAAATATCTATATTATGAATCAAATTAAATCTTTGACTATATAAGAAATTTGATCTTTTTTTTAAGAGAAGAAATTTGATCTTTAGAATGACAAAATCAATTAGCTAGTTGTTCTCTCGTACCTGAACTATTTGTGTGTGAGAGAGGAATGAAACACCGGAAAGATTTTGTTTGGAACTCGGCTGTCATCTCATATTCGGTACATAAATGAATTTACAATTGATTTTCTTAGTCAATTTGGAGGCTAGGTGGTGTAATTAATTTCTTTTGTTAAAGGCATAGACAAAAAAAACAAAGATTTTTTTTTAAGTAGCACCTATTTGGAAAATAATTGAGCAAATAGCATTCATATGGAAAAAATTAAGTAACTAGCACTACCGTCAGCTATTCTTGCGGTACAGAGTTTCTACAGAAATTCTGGCGGTAGAGACTAGTTTTCATTTTTTTGCATTGGCTGCCTTAAACAGATTAGTTGGTAAAATTAGCTTCTACCGCCATATGTGAAAAAAAATTATTTTTTTAAATGTCAAAATTTTTATCCATTTTAGTATGAAAATTAACCCAAAAATTTAAAAAATAAGGTCTATCGGCAGCTTTTATGGCGATAGTGACATTTTTGTAAATATTTCTAGGTCAACCGTTAAACAACCCGTTAAGCAAAAGAAAAAACCTCTACCGCCAAATTTTCTGGCGGTAGAAGTGTAATTTGTTTTTTTCGCCATTCTGTCCAGAAGCTAAACGGCTTCTTCTATTGCCAGACTTCCTGGCGGTAGAGGCATTTTTTTTTTGGTTAACGGGTTGACCTATAAATATCTACAAAAATGCCAATATCGCCAGAAAAGCTGGCGGTAGACGTTATTTTTTGGGGCTAATTTTCTTGCTAAAATGGATAAAAATTTAAACAGCTAAATTTTTTTTTTTTCATATATACTGCCAGAATATTTGACGGTAGAAACTAATTTTCGACTAATTCCGTTTAAGACAGCCAATGCAAAAAATTGAAAACTAGTCTCCGCCAAGATTTCTGGCGGTACAAGCTCTGTACCGCCAGAATAGTTAATTAAATTTTTTTTATATGAGTATTATTTGCTCAATTATTTTTCATATAGATGCTACTTAAAAAAAAAAAAAATTTAAATCTAAATCTAAAATGAGATGCCGATCAGTTGGCCATCAGCCAGCCCATCATGATAGGAGGATTGGGTACTCATTGCAAGTACACTTTGCAAGTTGCAAGACATCTCCAGCTATCTAATAATGGGGCAGATTTATTTATTTGGTTCTAAATCACAACAAATCACTTTCGCCAACCCCAAAATTCCATACTTGAGGTACAGCAGGTAAACTGTCTCTCAAAAGAGTCCCTACAACAAAATTAACTTATGTGCCATAGACAGAAACACAATAATAGTTATAAACAAGATCAATTTTATACCTTCCTCAATAATAATGATGATGCTCACCCTCAAAACAAAATAATGATGATGCTCTTTTTCTCGAGCTTTTTTTTAAATAACATTGGTATGAAAAATATTTCCAAATTTAACTTAGGACTGAAAATATTTGCAAATATAGTAATTTCGCCAAATTCGTTGGCGAAAAAGAAACTATTTTCGCCAATAATATTGACGAAAGTCTATTTTATTTTTCCAATTTTGACTGTGTAGGATTAGTTTTAAAAACAGTATTTTCACTTTTTTCACCAACTTAGGTGGCGAAAGAGATTTTTTTTTTTATGTACATTTTGGTGAACTAAAAATATGGCAGAAAATGATGTTTTCACATCTTTCGCCAATTTTGAGGAATTTTTATTTTTTTCAGTTATTTTTTTTGTTCTTTTCCCAACTTAGTTCGCGAAAAAGGTGCAAAAATAGTTTTTTCGCCAACATAGTTGGCGAAAATCTTAGATTTGCAAATATTTTCAATAAAAGTTAGATTTGAAAATATTTTTCAAAACAACGTTATTTGATAAAAAAAAAAAAAACTCCTTTTTCTCTCTTCTTTTTCTGGTAATGGTTTCACAATATTCTCAAGCTAATTCTATCATCAATTGTATCTATTCAAGAATCACAAAGGAAATGTTTTTTTAAGAATGATGTTAGTTTAAAGGCGTACATTCATTATTACTGAAGAAATCAAAGTATCTACAAAATAGAGAACTTAAAACAGACAGAGGAAAAAGAAATAAGAAGGTACAAAAAAAAGACTAGAAATCAAAAGCCATAGAGAGAGGAATATGATGTTTTCCATATTTTCACTTTGCAGGGGCATTTCGATATTTAATTGATATTCTTATAGGGGTATACATGATATATGAACAATTGTTCACGCATTATGCGTGTAGCAGCAGGATTTGCAAGTTGGATGATTGAAAATAGTGCCCTTATTACAGATTGGGAAAAATAAGTTATCTAGAATTTTTGGGTATAAAATCTGTACAAGCTCAAGAATTTGAACTATTATTTGAAACTTTTGATCAATTGAATTTGAACATTAGATGTGAAGAATGCATAACTATTCTGAAATAGTTAATTTGATTTCACTATTATGACGAAACAAGACTGCAAGACACTCTCGGTCAAAACTTATAAAATAGTAAAGATTTGAATCAAATATGAACCTATTTATCATGTGAAATCCATGCTTTATCATGTGAAATTCATGCTTTGTAATGTTAGTTATAAATGATTTTATACTAAATTTTGATGAACTTCAAGTCCTCACCCGCTTTTTAACATCTAAATAAAAAAAGGGGGGGAGGATCCCGTCCAAAATTTTGACGGAATAGTGAATATTAATAGCAATTCACCACTTCACGTGACAATCTCGCCATTCTGTCTCCCCTTTCTTTATTGGTTGTTAGAATTCTTCTTCTTCCTCTCCGTTCTTAAATAAAGAAAAAAAAAGATATTTTTCTTTGTGCATGCAAAAATGCATTTGTATCCCTACAAATCTCAGAATATTATGTGTACCGCTCAAAACGTGAAAAAAAGCCCTTACTCTCTTGATTATTTCGAAAAAAAATATCATTAATACCTTTACGCCCTTATTATAAAGAAAAAACATATCCAAAGTACCTCTTTTCCTTACTCTCGTATATAAATAAAATATAATGAAATAATGGCGATTTGGAATTTTTTTGAAACAAATTAGGGGAAATTGATATAAACCTTTTGTTTCTGTTTTATAAGGATATGCACGATATTTCTTATAGTTTGTAACGTTATCATGATATTTCACACTTTTCATAGATATACATGGTATTTGAAATTTTGTAACGGTGCACATGAAATTGCCCCATAATGTAAAATTTGTGTACTCTCAAGTCCAAGTGGAAATTTTATTTATTTAGAATCATGTTTTGAAGTTTTTTGCTATAAAAGATGTTTGATTATTTCTCTTAAACTAATAATGCAATCAAAATTTCTGGAAGAGTTAAATACAAGCAGTAGTTTCTAAATACAAGCAGTAGTTTCTCTTAAAAAACTACATTGTTATTGTTGGTTTGTTTTTAGAAAACTGCTGCAAAAATTTATGGAAGAGTTAAATTCAAAAAACAAACAAACAATAACAATGAACGTAATTCCAAAACTCTCGTATCTTTTCTGAATATTCTAATTAAAACATCGTACAATTTAGAAAACTAAGTTTTAACACTTATGACACGAGACTAACAGTTTTACTTCTATTTAACTTTCTTGTGTAAGACCCAAACAAACTTCTTATTTGGACCAAAATGCCTACCATTCAGTATTCTTACAATTTATTTGCTGTACAAAAGTATTCAAAAATAATTTATTTTATGCATAAAATTAACCATATATACAAAATAAACTAAAAGAATTCAACTAATGTCAATTTGGCCAAAATGAAATGGTTATTTTGACTTCCAAGGTATTTTAAACAAATGCAATTTTTTCAAAATCCTCATAAAAGATATGGGGTTTTGAACGCAACAATAACAACCCTCCTGCACACCTATCAACATGCATGTGGTATGAAGGGCATAAAATAAAATCTTCAATCTTCTCCTACTAAAACTTCCAGGGCAGATAATTGATTTTTACTGCGATTAACCCCTCATGTCTAAACCCTAAACCCTTAAATGAATAGGTCTATTTCGTAGTTGGTTGACTGTGTTACACAATATATCATTTGTCATAGATAAAATTTTATATCAAGTGATGAAGATGGGAAGAAAAAGTTCTTATTTATTCATTAAGACAAAGTAAGCCATCAATTAATTAAGGCCATAAAAATTACTCCAATATTATAATACAACAAATCCAAGCCAATTGAACAATTACACAAAGCATACATATTTTTGAGGAATGGCTATAATCTATATGTACATTATTTCTACGCATCAACAACCTTAAAAGACTCGCGGTTCTTCAGCACAATGTCATACATGTGCATTGATTTAAACTGTGAAAAATCACGTGGGAGAGAAATAAGGTCGATACTGGAGCGCTTGTGGAACTGGAGGAGATTGGGGCGCCTGTTGTAGCGCTCCCAGCCCAGTGTGTATAGCTTACTCTCTAGAGACTCATATGAAGTTATTATTTCATTTGTTGGGATGTGTAGTAAGACCTTACGTCTCGCTTGGTCTTGGTCTATATTGTCGTCGACAAAGTGAACCACTCCATTGTTGAACACCCATACACCCGCCATTGTTGTTCAAAGAGAGAGGGAGAGAGCTTTGGTGTTGGCATGGATTGAAAATAGTAGGGTTCTATATATAGGAGGGATGAGTATAGTAATACCGTATGAAAAGCCATGGAGAACCAACATGTGGGGGTAGTATAGGAAACATGTTTCGATGGAAATATGATATAATAATAATTTAGGTCATATTCTCTCTAAAGATTCACATATATACTGAAAATATTCAGAACCATAAATAGAAGACACCATTTAATTACATTATTTGGTTAATAATATGGATATTTATATTTTTTTTGAAGGAAATGGATATTTATATTTTTATCACCCAAAAATTCTGCACATAAAAAATCACACTATTTATGCACATTAATGATTAATATCACTTTGACCAAAATTATCACTTCATTTTAGGCATATATATGACAATACTGACGGCATATTTATTTTACAGATCAACTTCTATGTTGAATTTATTAAGGATCCAACATATATTGCTCGGGGTGATGCACATCCAGCAAATTAATATACTTAATAGTTCAATGAAAGAAATATATCATTAGTTTCAGTGTTAAATGTATACTTGATTGATTAACAATGAATTTTACAAACTGTATCTTAGCGCGGAACTTTAGCGCGAAAGTTCTTCTAGTCTAATCTTGATAACCTAAATGTGTGTTTTCCTCTTGCCTTGGTCATGAAAGACATGAGATCCAGAGATACCTTTCATAGAATTTTGTTTGAACTATTTTTAGACATGCAACTATTTATTTTTGCCCTTTATATAATTTAAGGAAACTAGAAAGATCCTAGCTCCGCTTCGGAATGCCATATAATTTTGTCTTTAAATATAATGTTATTAAATGTTATTATATTTGTTAAATGTTATTTTATATATTAATTTATGATATGAAATATCAATTCTTAAAAGTTAGTTGGATTTTTTTTTAAGATAAAAGTTAGTTGAAATTATTATATAAGAAAAATAAAAAATAATATATTAGACCAAATACTAATATAGAATTAATTAAATAAACAAAAAGCCATAAAAACTTAAATTGCCTAGTTTTTGTATAACATTTATACTTAATAATATGTAGCAAGTTGGAATTGTTTGTCATTCTTAACATCACATAAATTATTTATTGATTTGTAGTAAGTCAAAAATTCTATTTTATTAACTACTTTATATAATTCACTACATATTTTAATCATTTTACTTCACATAACTCGCTACATATTCCACTCCGTTGTTCACGCAACAAAAGTTCAGAGGTTCCAAGTATGACAATATTTATTTTATTTTGCATAATTCGCTACATATTTCACTCCATTATACGCCACAAAAGATCAGAGGTTCCAAACATGACACATGGCAATTGGAGATAGAAAGTCTATTTCCTTGTAATAATAATGTATTATAGTAATTGTGTTAGAGGATGCTGCTTCTAGCGAAGCAAGAAGATGGTTGTTTTGCTAGTGTGAGCCGTTGGATCCATAGGTTGTGATATACCCCAAATATGTGAATTACCTGGAAGTTTAACCCCGTTAAGGCTTGTTTTGGAAGTTAATTAAATCTTCATATTCTTTCTTATTTTGGAAAATTCTTTCATATCTTTATTATTTTGTACTAACAATATTAGTTGGATTATTTATCCTTACCAAGAAAGTAATAATTATCACACTTTTTTTTTCAAATTTACTTGTAATAATTTAAGAAAATAATGAAGATTATCATAATTTTTGTTTCAAATTTACTTTTTGATGTCTTAGAGAATAATGAAGATTATCTTGGTCTTCCTATGTATGAAAACAAACAAATTATATTGGATATTAAATATTATTCTAAAAGTAAAACTGAGATAATTAATATTTTTTCACTTGTGTTACAAAACTTATTAAATAAATAATATAAAAGAATTACCTAAATATATGACATAATTTCAATTTTTTAAGACATACATATAGTATAACATTTTATATTGCTTATTTGGTTTCATATAATTATGTAGCTAACATAAAATTTCATAAAATAACAAAATTATTGTATTAATAAAATCAATTATAAGACAATAAATGAGAGTATACTAAGCTTCCAAAACAAGCATTAACGGAGTCAACTCCAACAAGAAATCAATTAATTCACACTTTTTGGGCCATATCACAGTTCATGCATCAAACGGTTCAAACTATCAAAGCAGCCACCACCCTGGTTCGCTAGAAGCAGCATCCTCTCACCCAATAATAATAATAATAATAATATGAAGACAGTTCTGAAGTTGAGGTATAACACTCTGCGTATGCTTTGCGGAACATCTGGCGTTGGATATTTCGTGACAAACATATAAAACCTAACCTACCGTTTATCAATCATGTGCGTGCGGGACGTGTGTAATTTGAGCCTTGCGTTTTTGTACTGGCAAACATACATGACATATCTGTCATTTGTAGGGCACACACACATTATTGTTCTTTTTCAAAATAGATAAATTGATCGGTACGTGGGTGAAATGGCAAGAGAGCTAGAAAAAGTTGGTGGATGAATGAACAATTTTTTGTTACCTTCTGTTCGTTTTTTCACTAATCCTGTGATTTACATTATCTCACTTAGTCAATCTGTAAAATGGTGGGAAACAAATGAATGGCAGCTGGTAACTACTAGGAAATTGAACAAAAATGTAGAATTGTGGAACCATTTGGAAAACTACAGATGCACCAATTGGAAAAGGAAAATTTTAGTTTGCCACAGGGATGCCCCGTCATGTATTGATGTGATCATCATACATCAAAATCAGCTTGAACGGGTCCCACTCATCAGCAAGAATGGTATTCAATTTTTTGCCAGCTAGACCAAATGTGGTTTTCACAGAAATCGAGATGTGATGGGGTCCCAAGGGTAGTACACTGGTGATCAAAAAGCAAATCTTTTCCTACTTTTTTTCAATGTGACAATCAGATAAAGGAGAAACATGTCATCATTATCTGGGGTTCAATGAACTAAAATTGTGTACTGTTGCTAGTATCGAGGTACCGTTGGATTACCAAGGAGCGGACAAGCATGACAAAAGTTAAAATCATTTTATTTAGATAATGTGTTGGGATATAAATATATACTGCGCATGACCCCAGATAATGATGGCATGTTTCTCCTCTAATGAAGTTAAGTGCAGCAGTATAAATTTCATTCCACTTCATATTGTGTAGAAAAAACTCATTAATGGTGTGGTGGACTTAAACTGATTTTAACGATATGACACTTATCATAACAGTTCTTTGTCGAATTATTTTTCACATTTTATTGATTGGATGAAACCATATTAACTGGTAAGAGTCAATATTTCTACTTGTGTTTATGGCTTTCTTTACTTCTTTTTTTTTGTCTCTTAAGAAGTTTATGCGGCATGTTTACCAGCATCCCAAAAATGAGTTCAAAATACGGACACAGAACATATCTGACGTTGATTACACGGATATATGCGTGATCTTATTTTCCCTTTTATAACAATATACAATTGTTAACACATGTTGTATTGGTAGTTGCGTGTAGTCTTTTTATCGAACTTTACATTTCATACCAGTAAGCAGGATAGTGAATTTGATGTAAGTAGGCTTTTCGTTAAGAAAGGATAATAGTTTTTTTGTATATTTGTAAGTACATGTTTACAAGGGAATATTGAAGCGTGAAATTTGTTATTCAAGTAGTTTTTGAGCTGGAGTTCATGAATTGTTTGATGAATGTTTTTATCACTGATTTTTCTACTAAGTGAAAGTATTTGCTAAATACTTCTCGAGTTTTTCTACTAAGCCATATGGATGCCCCCTATCCGCATTGATGTGGTCAGCATAAACCATTCTGGTTTCCCGAAAAAGTGGTAAGCAAATATGACCGAAGAATGAAAAATGCGGTTTTGGCGGAATAAGTTTCTTACATACATCCTATATTTTTACATGTATCTTATATTTAGTTACCACTTACACGCTCACAATACTGTCAGAAGGTATTAGATAGGCTCATATATTGATGCCAACATGAAAACTAGTAGTCATCACACCATTAATAAACACATGCTACTAATTCATTACACAAACCGAAGGTGGAGATAGCCCTAAACTCTATCAATTTTCACAATGCCTTCTAAATTGTATTCATTTTAACAATAAGCCAACTACTACTTAATCATCAAGTCCAAATGCATATAATACTTTCTCAGGAACAATATGGAAATTACATTCAATCTCAAAAGTAGACTCTAAAGTAACAACTACTACTAAGCGCTTCAATTAAAAACCAGTAAAACAAACACATCCCTGCTGATCACAGAATAAGCTTTATCCTCTAATTCCTACTAGCTTACGAAACTCATACAAGTTCCACACAAAACCTACCTTATACTTCATAATTCACCCATCTCTGAATCCACCCAAGTCCCTAACAGCAGGTGGAGTTGGCCTAGAAGCAAACATCTCTGGCTATTCACTTCTCCTCCTATTACACGTCAATTTAAATGCTTGGCTTGGCTGACTAATTAGGGTTTGGCTAATCTATTTAGCCTTTCTTTTCTTTTTAATTTTCTTTCTTTTCTTTTCTAGGATAATTTAACATATTATTTCTAATATGTTTTATAGCAATATGGTTATAAATTTATCCATATTAAAATAATACAAATTTCACATTAAAATAATATGGTTAGAAATTTATCTACAATTATTAACATCAGCGCTTTGTATGCATCAAAAGCCTTTGGATGCACTTCCTTGTAAGTATAATTACCACTATCCAAATCAAGCGTGATGTACCAGTGGAAATCCATCTCCAACTCCATTAAAATTGCCAACTTTTTCATGTAGTAATAGTCGTAAAAATCATGCTGAAATTACAACCTTTTGCGAATGTTGAAGTCCACTCTAGAACCGGCTCTTCCCAGCAACTGCCTTCTCCCTGTAATTAAAAAATAATTAAAAGTTATACCAAATAATCTCCACAAACCCATGGATTCAATTTACAAAGAGAATACTGGTAACTAATGAGCAATAGCAAGTCATTTGCAAAATAAACATGTCATGATTGTATAACCAACCTCCAAAAGCTCGATCCGAACAGTATGATTAACTTCTTTGCCAAAACTTGCTTACCACCGGTATTTCTTTTTCCTATATAGTTTTCAGAGGGAATCAATATGAAGCGAAATGGCAAAAAAAATGGGGTATGGATCGTATTTATGAAACTCAAATTCTGATTTCCCCCCGAAAATCAACCCTCCCAAAACTTTTTTAAAATTTGAAATCCAAAAAAAATGCCACACCGTACAGGCCTGTTGGCAAGGATGAAAAGATAGTGTATTTTTCCTTTGTCGGTCTCACTTTCCTGTGTGCATGTAGGTACCTCTGCTCGACGGACATCATGTGTAGAGGGCACATTGCCTGACTAATCCAACTTCACTTCTTCAAGCCTTTCACACAATCTTTGCTTTTTTTGGAAATATTCTATTATCTATTCATCCCCAATACACGGTAATTTTCTTTTTGCAACTGAATTTGCTAAGCATCACATCAAGATAATCTTTTTTTTTTCAGTTAAAGATTGCCTTTACCTGTTTGTAAATTATGGATTTTAATACAGATTTTGAATGAAAACTAAGCTAAATGTATTTCATAAAAAAAAACCTAAGCTAAATGTAGATAGGCATCAATGAATTTTGCAAGTCTTCAAAAAGACCAAATGATATGGCTGGCGTGAGATCTGAGATGTGGGTTTACATTTTCAATCCTTCGATATGTGCTTTCTCAACTTGCATAAGAGTCTACGTCCTCATTTCGAATATTTTTTTCTCCTTTGTTTTTTCCCAATCTTTTGTTCTTTTCTCCTTTGCCATTAAAATACAATTAATCAAGAATTAATTCATTCTTTGTAATCTGGTAAGTATGATTATTTGGACTGATTTGGATTAGAAGCATTGTACCTTAGAAGCATTGTACCTTGGGCTGTACAAGAACCGATCGCTTCTTTGGCAAACCTGATGGTAAATCATCTACTTCTTCTATATACAAATCATTTAGTTCGTTATTTTCCAATCAACTAATTATCAGTTTTATGCATGCAACATGTTTGTGTTAGTTCACATTTATTTTTGGCGTTATAATAATTCATATTTATTGTTTAGTTATATTGTTTTATGTTTTAATCAATTAAAAAATGTTCTCCAATAGTTCATATATTTTTAGCGGGTAGGCAATTGCCACCAATAGTACATATTATGACCTATGTTGTTTAAAATTAAATTTTCAAAAAAAAAAAAAGGAATTGAAGGACTACTAACTTTTGAGTGCTGAGCACTAAGCCAAAAAGTTATATTATCTTTTTTTAATACAATTCTAATTTTGATTCTCACGTTTGTGTTGAATTTCAACTGCAACAAAAGACTTAAATTTCTCGAGAGATGTTACTTATTGTGTAGGTATGTTGTGCCAAACCTCATTGACTATTATTGTACCGCCTTGGTATGGTAAAATACGTCATAACAATTCCGTAGTGCATTACCATTCTGCATTACGGGACCTGATAAAGCACGACAGCACTATAACACGACTGTTCACGACGAATTCAATAACAATGTATATAATTTATTTTCTAATAACAATATATACATAACAATATATATAATATTTTTTTTAATAATAGTATTTACATAAAAAGTGAAAACAATATATAAAATGAGAAAAACAGTATATAAAATGGGAAAACAATATATAAAGTAAAAAATATAAAAAATACACAAAGAGTAAACAACAGTATATAAAATGACAAAACAAAAATAGTATATAAAATAACAAAATAATATATCTACGGTACCGTCGTGCTACAATGCCGTCGTGTTTGCATATTTCCCTTTTATTTAGTCACATACAATCACAAGATTTGAATTATTGATTCATAATAGCTAATAATAAACAAAACCTTTATAATTTTTTGAATGATTAATTTATTTCATTGACAAGGATAACTGTGATATCAACATCAATTACAAAAGCACTGCCAAAAAATATTTCAGTCTTTTTGTAAGAATATGGTAGGTTTCTATTTAATCACATTTTTTTCTTGTAAAAATTAAATAAAGGAACTTATCATTACATACCAAAAAACCAAAAAAATATCTTTTTTTGTAGATTGCATAACAATTATTATTTTAATATCTGAATATGAGTATATATATAGTACCTACTGCTAAATTGTTCGACCCTCCTTTTAATTTCATCAATGAATAAATGCGGTTATTCGGCATTAATTGCTGATATTTCAAAATATTGATCCGCATTCTCTCACATGCTGCAAAAAAATTTGAATAAGAAAAGATGCAATATTAATTATTAGTTCCAAGATAAGCAAATGATGCATAGCACAGATGAAAGCGTAATATTTATAAAATTCTATTCGAAATTTAATTTTGTTCCTTTATAATATCTATACAAACAATTACTATGAAAAAAAAATATTTTTTGATATAAAATATTCTTTCGGTAAGAATGTTGTAATTCGATGCAATTTCAAGCAAACTAAAATGACCTTATCTAAAGGATTGAAAGAATCGGATAAACTTTTTCTCTTTCCATCATTCTCATTTAAATTAACTATTCATGATAGATAAATCTATACTATACTTAAAAGGGAGAGTTTGAGCTGTGTGTGTGATGGACACATAACCAATCAACTCACGACACGGGGACCCAGATGCACTGCATAAAATCAGTTCACAAACATGAACCGCTTGAGTTTTTCAATAAAACTGGTCTATATACACCAATTTGTCTTATAACATGTGGTTTAAGTGAACCGCATTCAAATTAAATGATAAAGTAAGCAAAACGTTACCACTTCATCACGCGTTTTTAGTGTGAACACACAAATCATTTTTTCTATATAGAATTAGTTCACAGAACCAAAGGTTCATTCAATTAATGGTTCACAAGAACCACTACTATACAAGTTGTTTTGTCAGCCCCACTATGACCTCACAGCACATTTGAAAAAGTACAATTTTGCAAAAAGGCCCTTACTCTATTAACTCTCTCCAAAATGCACACAAAAATGTCATTTGACCCAACTGTCAACTTCACTGGAATTCAAAGGTTGTGTGAATTTTGCAAAAGAGCCCCTATTCCATTAATCGTCTCCAACAAATACCCAAAAGTACGTCTTATTTTCTATACTCAAGTTATTTACCCAAAATCGGATGTTTGGGTATTTATAAACACGTGATATTTGCACGTGATTGTGTTTGGATATCAAATATGAGAGATTTAGTAGCTTGAAATGGTTTATTCAGTTAAACCGAACATGACGAGCAAAAATTATAAATTAAAAAATTTCTTACTTATATAATAATATTTTTATACGTAAAATAATAAATATAAACACATCATCAAAAACATATTTAAACTATTTATAACATAGTAAGTTCTTAAATTAACTTTATAACTTAAAAAAATAGTTTAAATTGTACGTCGGTTGTATCGGTGTGTACATTTTATATAAATAATAGCCGAACCGAACTGAAGCTATAAAATCGAATAATGCAATTTTAGCAAGTATTTGTGTGCAGCGGTTTCACATGAGCCAATGTTTTAGTAGACTCGTGGTTTTTGAATGGTTTGAATTGATAGTGTTGTAAATAGTTGGTTCAATTAATACTGTTTTGTAAGTACTTGATTGATATTGAAATCGTGAAGCATTGTAATTAGTATTTCAATGGGTTGTATTTAAGGTTAAGATAGATCATTAAATCATTGTAGTTTGATTAAGCCGATATTTATTTTTGAAATCCAAGTTTTACATGTGATATTGCTAAATGTATCTATTTGACATAAACAAAAGACAATAACTTAAATTGAATGCCTTGCGAATAAAAATGCTCTGCAAAATTAGTGCTAAAAGGGTTTAATTACTTGCAAATAACTTGTACTATTATTAAAAAATTGTCATCTTTTTAGGGTGCAAATTTAGTACCAATTCTGTTATATTCTCCTATTGAATGATATATGTCATTTATTGTGCGCAATTGTATGCTTCTATTTACTTAACTGATCTAATGAAATTTAGCGTCATGCAATATACACATACAGTTGCGCAACACACGTGCATTGCACGTGCCGAATCTAGTAAATATAAATGAATAGGTTACAATTATTAATGTACAGAACAATTTTCCGTATTTACTACCATACTGAGCGGATCAAAAAATTTGATTTTTATCATAATATAGACAGTGATTTTTTTTTCTTTTCGCTAATTTGATTTTTTTTAATTAAAATAATGTATACTTTACTGCAAAACTGTAGTTGAGAGACTTTTTTTTTATGATGCTTAATCAGAAAAGTAAATATCGGAGCAATTTCATATATACCCCTACAAATCTCAAAATATCACACACCACGCAAAATGGTAAATCACATAAACCCGGCCTATTAAGTATCTCTCATTTTCTTTCTATAGTGCATTTGAGGTAATTTAGAAAAAAAACTAACAGAAGGGTAATTATAGTATCTTCCGTGTTTTAAACAGGGCATCTTAGTCATGATATTTTAAACATGGCATAAGGTAATTTAGAAAAAACCTAACAGAGGGATACATGATATTTTATATTTTTAGCAGTATAAATGAAATAATTCCATTTGAATTTGTTTAATAGAAATTTACCTTGACCAGTAGAAAACATGTATTATTCATACAATTGGCCATCAATAAGCTGTTTTGATATTTTTAACTCGTCTCAACCCTCATGCGCATTCTTCCTGATCATAACTCCTTTTGTCCTGGTTTCAAGCATTTCATTCTCACCAAAGTCGATATTTTTCGCTTCTTGTTGGTAACTCGGATTCATTCAATTCAGATTTGAATGTTGCTGAGATATTACACGCATCTACAATTGCCTGTAAAAAGAAAATCACAATAATATTACAAGCAATTTCATGCGTACTCCTGAAAAATCACAAAATGTGATGGATACCCCTATAGAACACAGAATTTTCAGAAGATTCCTAAACTACCCAACTTTTAGGCATTTAAAAGCAATTAGGTGAGTCAGGGTATATAGGAAATTTTTCATGTTCATATGCTAAATTGAAATATAAGATTATAAAAGGAGCACCAATAAAAACACAATTTTTAATTCTGGTGTGACTATTAGCCTTGTTATAAGCCCTAAAAAAGCACAAAAATATATTTGTATTATTAGCGATTCCATTATACTCATAAAGTATTGATATTTTAGCATATGTTTGTCTCAACTGAGCAAAGAAAGATAAGTTTCTAAAATTATTTTACTAATAAAATTTAATGAAATAATAAAAAAATAGTGATAACGAGATAATGCATAGCTACCTGTGCAATAGTGATTTTGAGTAAATGAGATCCACCACTATAGAAACATATACTTATATACTATCTTGGACTTCTAACTAAACATAAGTTGAGCCGGGTAATATGCTTCACAATGAGTTGGACTGGAATTAACCATGGCATTATGTTATGCCAAGTATTAAAGATAGAATGAGTAATCATGGAGAGAGTGTCAGAATATCACTAAAACAGATTGTTGCTAAATGGCTGCCATTCAACATCAAATAATGTCATTTTACCGGTTAGGTACAGTTAAACAACATCAAAATGATTGATTAATTAATTCCTTTTGAGGCAAGATAATTTATTTTGGCAAAAATAATTAATAAAGAAATCCAAAAAACTCATATAATTATTTCAGAATATTAAAAATATAATTATATAATTAAAAATGTAATTAAGAAAGAAATTCTTGTTTTTTATAACAGGGATGAGAAGTGTAATAAATGCTTTAAAACAATAGAAAATGCTACATTGACAATAAGTGTTAGATACGGAATATGTGTACAACAGTACATGGATTGTTTTGGACGCCATGACATTATGTTTATGTTGCCGGTTAAATCGATTCGTATTTGAATGGAGAAAATATGTGTTAGTTTTGAATCTGAAAACATAATTATCACAAAGAACCCTAATTTGAATGTTAATCTGAAAATAAAAAAAAACTTAACCTTGCTCCAAATTGACCAAAAATCAGAACATTATTCCAAATTTACACAAATTTACCTGTTAAAAACTTATTGAAACTAACCAAATCCAGAAACTGATAAATCAATTGAAATTAACCAAATACAAAAACTGATAAAAATGTAATTGGTCGAACTGTAGATAAAATATGTTTTGAAACTGATTGGAAATGATTCCGAATTAACACAAAATCACATGTTTTCACTCTAACCAACTGATAAGAATTGGTAAAATTCGTATGAGGACGATCTGACCGAGTAATTGAAAACCTAGAAAAGATATGTAAATTTCATCAACAAACAAAACCCTGTTTCGAACCCTAAATCCAAGAGCAATAAAACCCTAGAAATGAAAACATCACTTGAAACAAAGAAAATAAGAGGCCAAATAGTCCGTCCGAACCCTAAATCAAACAAAATACTAACCGGAATCCACTGATTTAGGGTTGAGGGTATGGGAGATATTTCGGCCACTGTTCATTCTTACATAGAATCGAGAGAGGAGATTCAGATTTGCCATCGTTGAGTGAAGATAGGGGCGGGTTATCTTCGTCGCCGTCGAGTAAAGAGTCGCCTGGCTAGGAGAGACGTCTCGGATTGGGCCATTTTTTTTGTTTCAATTGGGAGCGAGGGAATAGAGGGGGGAAGGAAAATATTGAGGGCTACTATTTACTAATGAGTTGTATTTGTTAAATCCAATGGTTAATAAAAAGAAAAATTGAAATCACGCCGGGATACGGTAGTGATTATATAGCGACGGATTAAAATTATATACTATTTTTTCACGTTCTTATATACGCTATATACTGTTTTTATTTTTTTTAAATATATATTGTTTACCGAATGAATTTTTATATACTGTTTGTTTTTAGTTTATATGTTTGTATATACTGTTTTCATTTTTTTTTAAATATATATTGTTTTATAGAATGAATTTTTATATAATGTTTGTTTTCAGTTCATATGTTTGTATATATTGTTTTCAGTTTTTATATACCGTCGCTACAGGGATGCTACAGTACCCGTCGCACAGTATTAGCTCCCTAATAAAAATAGAGTTGTTTAATCTAATGGTTAATAAAAAGAGGGTGACATGGCTTAACATGGGACCAGGATTACGGTTGAAAAATTAATTAATAAGGTTAATTTTTTGTTATCCTTCCCAAATTAGAAATTATCATTTATACCCTTAGAAAATCAGAAATCTTATTTTTATATTTACATCACAAGGGAAATTTCATATTTGCCCTACAAACTTTCACAAATATAGATATATTTCTTTTTCTCAAAATATAAATATCATTTTCTTTTGTTGCAATGAATAACTTGTCTCCACTGATACACAATCTCAAAATGTTGATATAGTAGAAATGAGAAAGAAACATATATGTAGGTCTTCCATACGTATAACTACAATTTAAACTTGCACAAATTATAGATATATTTCTTTTTCAAAATATCAATATCATGCAATGAATTTGTCTACACTGATACACAATCTCAAAATGAACATATAAAATGAGAAAAATCATATATGTAGGTCATGCCATATATATATATATAACTACATGTTTTTTGAAATCTTAATAGTCTTATCGTATCACATATATTTAAATCTAAAGCATAATTGCATGTCTGCCCATACAGTATACTCCTCCAATATTGCAAATGTAGGTTTTCTTAAGCTAAGGGGCAAATTCATGTAAGTCCTCCAAACTACAATTAACCTTGCAATATTATAAATATTTCTAGTAAAATAAGACTATCTATGTATGTTTATTATTTTTTCAGCAATCAAGTTATATTGTGCTTTATGGGGATCGAAGCGGAGCGAGAGTTCCACTAATTTATTGTAAAGATAATTCTTATATCCAAAAAGTGTAATGAGGGTGAAAATTATACCACTCTTTTACACATACAAAAAAAGAAAAAAAAATTATGGGCTGGTTTAAAAGTTTAGGTTAGTATGTTGGATCCAAAATATAGGGGCTCAAATCAAACTGGCCCAGCTGAATTTAATGAACACTAGGCCTAGTATTGTGAGTTAGTATTGTGAGAACATTTATGCAAACATATACTATCAAGTCTCAACCTTTGTATATGTGTTAAAGTGAGAGAATATTTTGAATTTATAAGGGGCTCATATGTCCCTCTCATCCATTTAAAAAAAATCGGATGTGTCGAGTTTCGAACTCACAATCTTTGACAATTCAATCTCTACAATTCTATACAATATATACAACTATTCTCTACACTCTTATTACTCTTAACACCCCATCAAGTCTAACCGGGATTAATCACGGTGAGCTTGTCACGTAGTAGAGTGAAGCGTGGTATTGTAAAGTCTTTTGTGAGAATGTCAGCGACTTGATCTTTAGTACTTATAAGTTCACACACAAAGTGATAATCTATCTCAACGTGCTTCGTTCTTGCATGAAACATTAGATTGACGGCAAGATATGTTGCACTAATGTTATCACACCTGAGGGTTAGAACATTCTTTTGGAATATGTGGAGCTCGTATAGCAGGAATTGAATCCAAACTAGTTCTGCGGTAGCCATGGTGAGACTTCGATATTTAGCTTCGATACTAGACTGAGCTACTGTTTGTTGTTTCTTGGCACTCTACGAGATGAGATTTGAACCGAAAAAAGATGTAATATCCGGTCATTGACCATCTGTCATCTGGACATCCATCCAAATTCGCATCGGAAAATACTTGTAGTCGTAAAGATGGGGGGACCGAAGTAAGAGGGCATATGTTATGATGCCTTTGATGTTTCGAAAGATGCCTTTGACCGCCTCTCAATGCTTGTCGGTTGGTGAGTGTATGAATAGAGAGACTTTGTTGACCGCAAAGACAATTTCCGGTTAGGTGATTGTCACATACTGAAGCGTTCCCATCGTGTTTCTATAGAGTGTCGGATAATCTATCGGATTCCCGCTTAGCATCATCCATCTTGACCCTACTTGAGTAGACCACCATGAGAGATGAACACGGCTTAGCATCATCCATCTTGAACCTGCTTGAGTAGATTCAAGATGTATTGCGGTTGAGATAGAATGACTCCATCTTTTATTCTTTGAGCTTTAATACCAAGAAAGTAATATAAGGGACCAAAATCCTTCAAAGAGAATTGCACGTTTTGATCCAAAATGAGTTTCTCAACCGAAGAAGGATTGCAACCAATGATAAGAATGTCGTCCACAAATACTAAGCAAACCAAAAGTTTCTTATCTTTAAACCGAGTGAAAAGAGAAGTATCGGTTCGATAGCTAAGAATATCAAGATTCAAGAGAGCGCCTTTTAAAATTGTCAGACCCGGCCTGATAACAAGCCCAATAAGACTTTGGGCCAGGGCATCCAGTACAACCATGTTATATATTGTATTATAATATATGTAGTTACCTTATATATACTTTGTATACAAAAAATTGAATTTCGGCCCGCAGTCAGGCGTGAAAACACAAAAAGAAATGAGTTAACTGCACATCCATTTCAAATAACTGGAGAAGTCCAACTTCCATTAAATCCATTGTTTATTTTGAACTGGAGATTAATGATCCATTCAAGAATGGAGACTAAAAAATTTGAAACTTGTTTTTCCTTATCTGCACCCCACTCTACTCTAAAAGCTAGAAAAAAAACAATACCAAATAAAAAAAAGAAAGGCAACGCTGCCCGAGAGTATAATTTACATTATTTTTTTCTATTCAATCTCTGATTTTTATTGTTCTATTTTTTTTTTATTTTTTTTTTCTAGTTTTAGTTATATTATATTTTATCTAAGATATTTTGTTTCACGGAAATAAGGTGTTCGGCAAATTGTCAAAGAGAAAAGATTATTGAAGAGATAAAAAAATGCAAAGCGGTTTCATAAGCAAAATTCTGGATTTCAAAATAGGAAAACGAACCTTCGGACCACCATGTCACAAGAGAGATTAAACGGTTTGGCTATAATTTCAATTGAAAATGAGTTTTTAGAGGAATTAAATTATGCTGAGTTGCTTGAAGAATTTGCTTCAAAAAATGCAAGAAAAACTGTATTTCTTTGAATTGTTTTTGTTGTGGAAAATAGGTTCGAGTTTTTTTTTGTTGATAATAATTGAGAAGTATGTCACGAAATGGAATTAATATGTTCTTTTTTTTTTTTACTATAAATAAAAAAGAGATTAGAAGCTATTTTTTGCTCTTTATTATTTTTTTTTTGCATTTTATTGTGGGGCAACATTTTAGAAACATATTTGAAGCATATTATAAATTGGGCTAGGGCAATTGAAATCACAGGGCCGCCCCTGAGTATTGTGAACCAAGAGTGCTGATGTCCGTGTGGTATGTTATAATCCAAAATTTTCAATTTTGTGCATTAGGGTCATTTTGAAATATTTGTGCATTTCAATAGTCTTTAAAATAAGATTTCAGAAATTAATTTCACTAAAATCGTTGTATTTTGAAATATGTGATTACTTCAATTTGAAGGATCAAAGTATTAAAAAAAAAAGTGAAAAATGCTTCCTTTCATTTTCTGTCTGTTCAAGAATTTTACCAGTCTTGAAATGCATTTAATCCTAATTTAGAAACTTAAATCAAATTAATTTCTACCTTAATTAGGCGTTTGATTCTGGTGCTACTGCTACTTATTATTTCCCCATTTTGCTACTTATTATTTCCCCATTTGTCTTTTTCATTTCCTGCGCACAAACACCAACATCTCCTTTTTTCTCTTATCCCTTAACTTTCACCAACACCAAATTTCCATTCATCTCCATGATACATGTCAACCTTATGTTAGTCGATAAATATTTCTTGCTCCCATATTTGATTGAGCATGAAATGACATTAATAACTCATTATTAATTCACTCGAGCACGGCTGTGTATTTCTTCAATCAAAGTCATCAAGAGGCCTTAAGATATTTCTCTCCTTATATGAGAAGAACAAATCCTATCTTGATTTAAACTCTTTACTCCGAATGATTCATTATCTACCTAATTCTAATCTTTATGACCACCCGGTTAAAGGTGATATTAGATTATATTAAAGTATAAAACTCCTCATGTAGGAAACTAAGAAAATCTCAAGTCAAAGGGCTATAAATATTTTATTGAGAATAACACGAACCATGTAGTATTCTCAAGGCAGGTCAATCCAGTATATGGTCTCTAACATATATTATGTTAATGACTTTATAACTCTTATTCACGATCAGTAAAACGTGATCAGCAGTCAACTAACATACTGATAAACATTCATAGCTTATTTAAAAGTATATTTGTCTCATAAACATCCTATGAAAGATCAGGGGCAATTTAGAATAGCGTTCATAATACTTTATAGTTTTACTATCAAAGTCACATATTTTGATGATATAAAGTTGAATTGCATATTCACAGTTCATTTAATTAATAAGAATAAAATAACCAATATGCACTTATTATAAACTATCTCTAAATAAACATAATGTTTGTTTCACAAAATTCAAGTAATTAGTAAATAATATAAATTTGATTTATTTATATAAGTAAAGCTTGAGTAGCTCAAATTAAATATTTTATTAATTATGAGAATATATTATAGTATATTTTGAGAATAACTAGTTTTGCGGGATATATTTTATGATGTGGAAAGTTAAGAGTTAGAGTGTGACTCAGTCGTACTTGGAAGGGTAAGTCAGTGTGTGGTGAAATCTAAGGCCGTTGGCCTGCTAGTGAGAAATATTTAAAGTAAGGTAGCCGTACTTGGAAGGGTAAATGAGTGGAGGAATCCAATGCCGCTAGTTAAATTTAGGTGTGAGGCCGTACTTGGAAGGGTAAGTCTGTGTGTGGTAGAATCCAAGGCCGCCGATCACCCAACAATAAGCTCGGAAAGACATGCATCTGTGGCATACTCGACGCCACAGAACTTGATCTAAAATGTGTATGTGTCGTGATAAAGAGAAAGTGAATATCCCAATCTAAAAGAACTTTATTTTATTTATCAATATATATTATATTTTATATTCATAAATAATATATTTATATTAAGGTGACTTATTTTGTAATTACTAATATTTGTATAGCGTATATAACTGGGCTTGTGTACCTTACTGAGTATTTTTGTACTCATCTCCTTTTTGTTTATTCTTGTGCCCAAGTCAGGATCAATAACTTTGGGTTTGCAGGGAGAGTGTCGACGCATCTTCTAATAAACATTTTATTATTTAATAATTAATAATGAGAAACTTGTTTAATTTATAGTTGTTGAATTTAATTGAATAAATATTATTTAGACTATTTTGAATATTGTGGATGTTTTGTATATAAACTGGTGACACTTGTTATACTTCAATCCTTAATTTGGATTTGGGGTATAACATGGTATATAGATAAAAATTGGTCCGTTATCAAATTTGTAGATCTCAGTTTACTTGTACGATCGCTCTCAAGACCTGTATTGTAGCAAGCTGGGATGACGATCTACAGGGAGACCAAAGGTGGAGTACCGGACTAGAGTTTGGTAATTAATCCAAACCGATATATTGATTAGTTTGGTTTGTGCACAGAAAGTAAATAAAATAAAGATAAAAAGGGCTCTAAGCTCTCATTGTCAGTGCTCATGCAGAGGGAGTAATCGTGTGTTGTCCTAATAGAGAACGATCTAGGCTTTGTGGTTTCGTCTATCTTCATAGTTACAATTTGGGATACTTCTCCTTTACTTCTTGCTTCTGCATGTGATGGGGATCCACCCTGTTGTCACGAAGCTAGCCATCCCAGTGTCTACACCCCCGATAATTGCCCGGCCACGGTGTGAACCCTTTGAGCTCTATGACGTTCCATGCTCGACTCAGACGTCCCGGCTACATTCGTGCCTCGTCGGTCTAAGTCTTGTCTGCGGGTCTGGCTTTTGACTTCACCTCTCAGTACTTCGCCTACTCGCCTAAGTATTAGGAATAGCCACACTTCAAGATAAGGGTTAGAATACACAGACAAAATCACAACAAACAAGCAATAGATAAAGAGGAAGTAACTTAATAGAAATAACTATTGAGTGCGTCTATTCCTGTACAGGTGAATATAGTCTACACAAGATAAAGGACCTTGATTTTATCTGCCACCTATGTATTTACATTTTTTGTTTTCTAAATTTTTTATTTTTGGTTTTTTTACTTAATGCAGATTAAATCCTAAGATGCAAAGAAAGTTGAAAAGAAGGAAAGAAAAAGATACAATGCAATATGAGATGTATGCAGGTAATATACAAATGGTTAAACTATCCCCCCCCCCCCCCCCCCCCCCACCAAACTTGAATAGGGCACCGTCCCGATGCACTAATCTAGCTAAATTTTTTTTTACTTAGAAGACCGAGAAAAGAGATTACCGCGACTTAGACCCGGTCCCCGCTGGGAGGCGAGTGTTGTTGCTCATTATGGTACTTCCAGAGTGTGTTTACCTTCCTTCCGTAGAGCTTTACTTTTCCACTGACTTTGTTAAACTAGTTTTTGATCCGATCAGCTGACGATTGTAGTATAACGACCAATCTTCTAACCCCGTCGATCGAATCTCCCATCTAGTTCTTGCCTTGTTGAAGTCGTTCCATCCCTTGGCACAATTGGTTGAGACGTCCGTGTTAGTTGTATGTCCTAGGCCAACGTATTTGAGACCTAGATATAAAAATTCTTGGAATTAGGTAGGAAAATCGGAATTAATTATAAAAGTCATGATCTAGGCGGACAAATCAAGATCTAGGCGGAAAAATCGGTAGCCAGGCGGAAAAAATCGGAACCCAGGCGGCAAGGAATTAGGTGGAATTAATCAGTAAAATTAAAAATTAATCGGAAAAATTGCTAATAAATCGGAAAAAACGCTAATTAATCAGAAAAATCGGAAATTAGACGGTTCTAGGCGACAATCCGATTTTTTGGGCCGATTTGACCACAATTCCTCGGTGCGATTTTTAGAACACTGCTTAGGGTCAATACAGATATCGTGTAACAAAGGGATACAATATGTAAAACTTAAATTAGGTTTGATTGAATCATAAATATTTACTTAAATTTGGTGGTCATAATTGCTTGCTAGACTCCACTCTTGATTTATAATCTATTGTGATTATTTCCAACATTAAGTAAACCTATAGGGTCATATACAAAAAATAACTATTAAAACGTACACAGAACATCATAACTTATGTGATAAGTTATATGAAAGACTATATAATTATTGCCATATATAATCCTACATCTTATATGATAAGATGCTACATACATGGTTATATAGTTGTTTTGTACATATGATTAAATAACTAATAGCAACTCTTGAAGGGGTGAGACTATATATACCCAAGAAGCTCTTAATTTCAGATTAAACCATTCATAATTCTCATTCCTCTTTGTGAGACAAAAAGAAAGAGAGAAACCAAATTTCTCTCTTTAATTTTCTGTGAGACAAAAACATGAAGAACGAAACTAGCATCCGTTTGAAGGTTTTCGATTTACTATGGCACAACGGGTTGAAATACGCTTGAAACGAGTCATTTTGGCGCCATGCTTTCAAACAGCTCTCTTCGATCAGTTGTGGCGTTGGAGTCTGCGATCAGTTCTAAAACATTCGCCTGACTAATTTTTTAAACGAGATAGTTGGGTATGGATTACGTTTCTTAATGGATTTTAAGTCCGTTTCACCCTTCTCCCGACTTAGTGACTCGAACTCACCATTACACTGCACTTCAGCTCGAATTCTCACTCCAGAATACTTCCTTGTCTCCTCACGAAATAGTAGCAATTCAAATGGGTCAAATTGGTTAAGCGAAAATCAGGTTCTGCTCTTCAGTTCAGTCACAGCTTCCATTTTCGATCAGCAGCGAAATTTGGATCTCGACTCGTGTTTCAATCCTTGTTAATCGGAATTAAGTTGCAGCAGTACTCCTTACTTTAGACACGAATCTTTCTGTTGCGTTTCTTTGCCCAATTCCCATTTATTTTGATGAATTTCGCAATTAACCATAGGTTGCTAAAAACTCGAAAATTAACCAAAACTTACGATTCAAAATCTGGTCTCGAGTTATATCTGGATCGAATTACAAACTCAAAACTCCATTTCCCTTCTCCACGAAATTCAGTGAGCTAAGAAACATCAGTGCCCATTGTTATTATCGCTCAAGGCCAATTAATTCACTTCAGGTTTTGAAGTTCACCCAGAACTGAACCGTTGAACATCAATTTTGAATTTTTTTCTCAGAGGATATTGTCGAACAGTTTCCTCTTTCGCAAATATCTCGCTCGAATTTGCATCATTTGAAGAGTTCTTTATATGGATAGAAAGGGTAGAAGATGAGGAGTAGAATGGGAAAGGTTTTGATTCGAAAGATGGACTGTAGAAGGCAAGACAGATCGACCATTGTTTTAGCGCATTTTTTTTGCATCTATTTCGGCCAATTCCGGCAATCACCGGAGTTTCCAAGGCCAGCGAAGGGTACAGGCATATTCCACTCATCATGATGAATCCATGGCTAGCCAGTTTGGTCATTTTCATGCATGTTTGAAAAAATTGAAGTTTGGAGAAGAAGGGTCTAATCTGGTCAAAACATTGACTTTGACCAGGTTGACCAGATTTTAAATTGGCGATTCTGAGAGTTCTAGAAGGTTTCTGATCGCGAGGCTTGTACTGTTGGATTTGTCTCGTCGAACTCTTCGTTTTGGTATACCATTTGACTCATTTAAGAAATATTGACTTTGGTCAACTCAGCGATTTTTGGTGTTTGACTCGGTTTGACTTGGTAGTAAAAGGTTTTTGACTTATCGTAAAAGTTTGGGGGAATTTTTGTAGAGTGCTTGAGGGTTTTGTTTGGCCATCTTTGGTCCATTATTTGCGTTTTGGTCTAATTCATCCGTTCATGGCCTTTTCGCCTGTAAAATAATACAAAAAATGTATTAAGAAGTTTCAACTTATGTTTTATGAATTATGAGCATTTTTCATACATTTAATGTGAATTCTGATTGAATTTGAGATGATCAAACCCCAAAAATGTGTATAAAAATACATATTATAGGCATTCTAAGGTGCGGAGCTTCCCAAGATGGCAAATTTCTCACTCGATGAACCGGAGTTAGAGAGGGTCTTGTTTGATGACGATGGGATTAATTAATGAAATACTTTGTTATATTTATATATGGACTATTTAGGGTTGGTTATTTTATTGCATGAACTATTTAGATATGGTTATTTTGTTGTATGAATTATTTAGATTTGTAGTTACCTCATTTTGTTGCATGAACTACTTGTTGTTGTTGTATGGACTTTCGTAGTTCTTAAATATGACTAATATTGTTGAATGTTATTTAAACTATTAAAATTTGGTTAGTTTCTTTTTATATTTTTTTTTTGAATTTATTATATATAATTACTTAAAAAAATAATATATATACGACGTATCATGTCCGGGGTTATTTTGGAATTGTTGTATCACCGTGTTTGTATCGTATTGGATATGATACTCGTATCCGTATTCATATAACATAGATCATGATATAACAACCAATAAGAACTCAGTCTCCATTTAGATTGGAAATCTTCTCTACGCCAAGTGCCTGGTCTTAATAGAGAATAAGGGGGTAGCGGCTTCTTAAGATTTTGAAATAGAAGTATATATATAGATTATACCACTCTATTCAGTGGCGGATCTTAATAGAGATTAGGGACAGCCGCCTCCCTAGATTTTGTAGTTAGTGTGTATATATATAGATCATACCACTATATTTTGTATAAAATTGAGAACTCTATATACACAACCCCCTAGATTTTTGGTGTATTTTTCATTACTCCCCAAGGTTTTTGGTCAATGCTTGCCACTCCCTGTGCCCTCTCTTTAACAAACATATTCATGTGTATTTACGTACAAAATGTAAAAATGTTATGTATGAACAAACAATATCATTTCGTAGAACTTTAATACTGTACATTCTGGAATGCATGCTGCAAAATTTCATGTATATCCCAAAAAATGAGAAACATCAAGCCAGTAATAATTGTTCAGTTATGGAGAAGAAAAATTCATGTATACCCACTAATATCATTTATGCCCCTATAAAGATGTAAAATATACCGTGAACATTTTAATTTTTTGTACTCTTAAAATAATCGTAGCACTACAAGTACGGAGTTTTCAAGAAGATTCAATGTTCTCTTTCCGTTTAATACGAAGATTTTATATATGCTAAACTCCGAAACGGAACGGGAGTACCATCTAGTTTTTATAAATAACAACGATATGAACTTTACCCCTATGTGTTCTATTTTTGGATTTTACGTGGCAATATATATATATATATATATATATATATATATATATATATATATATATATATATATGATGCGAGTCATTTTGAAATGAACAGACCATCCAGTTCACAATTCGCCGCATGATGATTTATGGTGTGTGATGTGGGTATAGAATAAATTTGATTTCCAAATTATCCTAAATTACTCAGTTTCGATCGCAAGCGCATGATCTACGCATAGTACTGTGGGTGTCGAATCTAGAGGTAGGTATAGTTAATTTTAGTTTCATAAACGCAGTTCGGAATGAAGTATGTTCTTTCCGCGCAATGAGTTAGACTGCTAAACATGCGCCAATCTTTCAGAAAATCTGTCGTGTTTCATCCTCGGTCACGGCACTTCTCACCTCGATTGCTGTGAGACAGAGATTCGCGGTCGCTGTGAAGGCTATCGCGTGTGCGGTAAGGAAGACAGGACCCTTGGGACTTGGTCCAATGATCTATTTTCGGGCTCCCTTCTATGTAGCTCTAATAGACTCCTTTTAAGCTCCATTTGGCTCTAAATCGCTTCATTCCTACAATTAGAGACAGACATTAGCAGTAATTGAATTTTAATAAAATAAACATGCAATAACATAAAATTATTGAAAATAAGATACAAATGAAGAAAATATGAATCTAAAATATAGATATGAATTTGGTTGATCATAGCCCAAAGCCATCAACTAATCAACCCTCCATCTCCCAACTCAGAAACTGTACCCTTGTTACTGATGATGTATTCATCGTTCTTAGACCCAACACAACTGAGGTAATCAGGACAAGAGTGATGCTTACCTCTCTTGGCCAATTCACTGGCCTCACAATTAACTTTTCATAAATTATTCTTAGCTCCACTTGAGGTGAAGAACTGACCATGGAGGTAGCTGAAAGAATTAATTGTGGGGTGAACGCATTTCCGATAGAATATTTGGGTCTCCCTCTACAATGTCAAGAATTGCCCAAACAAATTAGCACACCTACTTGGAAAAAATATATTATTATTTCCATGCAGGATAGTAATGCTTCATAATTGATCTACCTCATGTATGTGATTAAACTACCTATCTCGTTCATAAATGAAGTAGACAAGCTCAAAAGAAACTTTTTGTGGACAGGGAATTGAGAGAATGCTAAAGGGATATATCTCCTAAACTGACAGTCTATGTGTCTCCACAAAGATAGTGGAGTGTTGGGACTTAAGGAACTGACTTTGGTTAATTATGCTATTCTTATGAAATTGCTATGGAAGGGGCTATCTAATGATAATAATCTTTTCAAGGAGGTGGTGCATTTCTTTTAAACTCCTTCCAATCCCTCATAAAACCTAAATCCAACTCGACTGCATCACATCTACTGAGAGGGGCACTAAAAGGGAAAGATGTATTCAGGACAACATTGCTAGTGGAACCTAACTCAGGGGAGTTTGTTCTAATGCGATACATGGACAGAAGAAATGGCATTCTATCTTGGAGATTACCCCAACTGTTCTCACATGTGTTGGATGACTCAGAAACCCCAGCAGAGTTCATGCAGAGGGATGACCGCACAACCTTTAGAGAAAATATGTCTTCAACTACCACTTCACAGCTGTCTCTGCTGAGAGAGTGGATAGAGAAGCTGAACCTAAACCAGGACCTAGACTATAACAAATGGAAGGCATAAACTAGTGGGAAGACATTCTCTGTAAAAATCGATCTCTTCAAGATTGACTGTCTCAGGGAAATCACAGGTGTCTTGGAAGAAAATGTGGAAGATGAAAATTCCGCTAAAACTCAAATTCTTTAATTGGAAGGTTTGCTAGAGGTATACTGCCAACTCAGGACTTGCTCTCAAGAAGAGGCTGGCATATTCCTTCTATGTGTGTATTATGCAAAACACCATGGTGAAAACCAAAATCATTTACTTTTTGAGTGTGACTATAGAAGGAGTGCATGCAGTAATGGATCAATGGGGGAATGCCAGATCAAAGGGCCTATATCAATCCTCTACCAACATCTCTTGATTCAGGAGGAAAGACAAATTTGAGCTTTGGAAGAAAAGATGTAATAGATTCTTTAGGTGTGACAGCAGAACAGCTCAGGAGGTGGTCATGGTAGCCAGATAGGAGCTTTCTTACTGGGAAAATAGGAATAGGCTTGTCATCTAATGTAATTGTGGGGTTGTAAAGGTCTTCTTTGTAATTTTGGGTTTCTTTTGTTTTTTGTTTTTGGGAGAGGGGGGGGGGGGGGGGGGGGGGGGGGGGGGGGGGCTGATATGGAGTTTTATTTAAGGTCTCAGTTGAGGCCTTTTTACAGCTATTTTAGGAGATGGCATCTCATCATTTTTCATTCTTTGTACTATTCCTTTAGGCTTTATAAATGAAAATCCTTGAATGTAGGATGATCTGTCTCAATTTTTGCCTGAAAAAAAAAATCTTCTCAAGATCATGACCGTGAACTGAAGAAGAAGAAACATGACAGAAGCAACGAAAAGGTAACTTTTTTAACCCGATTAATCAATAGGAAGATTGGAGGGAAGACCAAAAGTAGAGGGATGGAGAAAAGAGCAATGGAGGAGGCCGATGGGAAGAGGAAGAGTTCACTTTTTACTGAGTTTCCTCAGTCGATTAGAAGCATAACGACTCTGTTAGTCATAACAAATTATGGATGAGATGAGATCAAATCGAACGGTAGATTCAGGCTTTAGAAAAGATTTTTCTAAAGCTCTTTGGAGTGTACCCCCTCTTGTTTTTTCGGGTTATTAAATTAATTAAATTAAACTAAATACGGTTGGGTTAAAGGGCAGCTATGTTACGCGAATACTTCAAAAAACCAGCCGTACGCGTATTAGACACGTATCGGACACGGACACGGCTCCGATAAGGCACCGATACGTGTCGGACACGCCACGTGGTGTATCTGAATATTTTAATATTTATTGACTTTCGGACACGGTCAAGATACGGCAGGACACGCATGGGACACGGCTGGGGACACGGCCGAGGACACGGCCCAATGTTTTATATCCCAATTTAATTTTTCTTTTTTGCTATAATTCCATTTTCGTTTCTTTATTTATTTATTTTGTTAAAAATCGTCTTTTTTAAAGCCTATTTTTTTTTAAGTTCATTTTTTTCTTTTTTTTATTAATGAATCTAACTCATGAGAACCATAACTAAATACGATATCGTATCTCTTCTTTGTTTAAAAAATGGTTTTTTTTTCTCATTTATTACTCTTGTTGTTTTCTTGGCATTTTCTTTATTATATTTGGTTATTTTTTATATTTTTAAAATTATTAGATATATAATTAATAATATAATAATATATATATTAGACGTATCGTGTCTAGAGATTTTTTGAAATTACCGTATCGCCGTATCCGTATCGTATCAGATACGACATGCGTATCCGTATCGGTGCAACATAGAAGGGCAGCAAACCCTAGGTTTATAGATAGTAGAGTGGGCTCCACCATATATAACAAATAATATTAGGGATAAATGCACCGTTAGTCCTTGTATTTTGACAAGATTGAAATTTAGTCCTTATATGTTAGTCTTTAGTCTTTGTACTTTGAATAATTATGCACGATCAGTTTCTAACTCAAGGACTAATTTCATAAAGTACATGGACTAAGTATTTCAAACTAATAGTATAGGGACTAAATGGTCATCCAACTAAAGTATAGGAACAAATTATGTATTTATCTCATTTTACTTCAGTTCTAATTTCTTCTTTTTGAGGCGGTAGGCAATTGCCTGCCGATTTTTTTCATTAAATAATAAAACCAAATAGGTTGAGTTTAGGTTTACATATTGTGCGGGCAGCGCTACTAAGAATACTAGTAAAGGAAATCAAATACTACTGCCCTACTACAGTCCTAATTAGGAAATCAAATACTTCAGTTCTAATTTCATCACGAAGATCAAATGATATCTCTCATATTGAAAAGGAACAAGTTTTATCTTGATCATTCATGTTTCTTCTTATGGTTACTAGATCCCCAATTATAAATTTTATAATTATCAGTTTAAAGACAAATGTTTGGTTATGTTATAGTACAAAGATTTTCATGCAAAAATCCATGATGAGTTCAAGTCAAAAGAATACTCATAGGTTAGATGATGAGAATATACTAATGATATCTACCATATATTTTCGTTTAGTAGGTCGATCTAATATATAACTTAATATTTAATATCCATGTTTAGTAAAATATTAAAATATAATCGTCAATTAACTAACATATTAATGTATATACACGACGTAACTCCTCAAAAATGTTGTCTACACACATCCTATGTATGACTAGGAAATATTTTTAGAATCGTGTTTACTTTGGTTTATAATTTTACTATCAGAATTACATATTATGATTACGTAAAACAAACATACAAATTCGATTCATGGTCAATTAATAACATAATTATTTAAATGATCATTACGCTCAATTATTATATAAAAATTTTATAAGATTAAACATCTAATACAAATACAATGACTGATACATAATCCATTTTAACGGTCTAACCTATGACATTATTTATTTCAAAGCACGTATCTTGATACATGTGAACTTCAAAAGCAATTTTTTTTTGTAAACCTTACAATCATCCAAAAGCCCTATGTAAATCACTTCATCTAACATCTCTTTAGCCATATGTACATTTCCCTTCTTGTACCATGTAGACAAGAATGATACGTACATCTTAACACTAAGTGCCTGTCTGTTAGAACAGGCATGGCTTTCTTCCCTTCTCTTCAGTAGTAAGACCAACCATACTTAACTATGTCTCTACAATGGGTTCAAATCCACTAGACACAATTTCTAGAAGCAATTCGTTCGCTTTATATACTTCCCCGTTCTTGCATAACCCGTCTTTAAGCGTGTTATAAGTCACACCACTAGGCACAATTCCCATAGAGATCATTTGTTGCACCAACATTTCTATCTTTTCTATCTCCCCAACTTTGCAGAAACCATCGATAAGACTAGTGTAAGTTTTTACATTTGGCTTAATTCCCTCGGAAATCATTTTGTGCATTAATTTTTCTGCTTCTTTCATTGCCCCTAATTTACAGAAGCCATTCACAAGGCTACTATAAGTCACAATATTAAGCACAAATCCCCTAGAAAACATTTCTTGCGCCAATTTTTTTGCCTTATCCATTGCCCCTGATTTGCAAAAGCCATCCACAAGACTATTATAAGTCACAACATCGGGCTTAATTCCCATAGAGATCATATTAAGCACCAAGTTTTCTGCTTTATCCATTGCCCCTTTCTTGCAAAAGCCATCAACAAGACAATTGTAAGTTACAACATCTGGCATAATTCCCATAGAGATCATTTCAAGCACCAACTTTTCTGCTTTTTCCATTTCGCCTTTCTTACAAAAGCCATTCGTAAGGCAATTATAAATCACAACATTTGGCTCAATTCCCATAGAGATCATTTCAAGCACCAACTTTTCTGCTTTTTCCATTTCGCCTTTCTTACAAAAGCCATTCACAAGACAACTATAAGTTACAATGTCAGGCATAATTCCCATAATGATCATTTCTTGTACCAACTTTTCTGCTTTTTCCATTGCGTCTTTCTTGCAAAAACCATCCACAAGACTGCTATAAGTGATAACATCTGGCATAATTCCCGTAGAGATCATTTCTTGCACCAACTTTTCTGCCTTCTCCATTGACCCTATTTTGCAAAAGCCATCCACAAGACTATTATAAGTCACAACACCGGGCTTAATTCCCATAGAGATCATTTCAAGCACCAACTTTTCTGCTTTCTCCATTTCGCCTTTCTTACAGAAGCCATTCACAAGACAACTATAAGTCACAATATTAGGCATAAATCCCTTAGAAATCATTTCTTGTACCAGCTTTTCTGCTTTTTCCATTGCGTCTTTCTTGCAAAAGCCATTCACAAGGCAACTATAAGTCACAATATTAGGCATAAATCCCCTACAAATCATTTCTTGCACAAACTTTTCTGCCTTATCCATTGCCCCTGATTTGCAAAAGCCATCCACAAGACTATTATAAGTCACAACATCGGGCTTAATTCCCATAGAGATCATTTTAAGCACCGAGTTTTTTGCTTTATCCATTGCCCCTTTCTTGCAAAAGCCATCTACAATACAATTGTAAGTTACAACATCTGGCATAATTCCCATAGATATCATTTCAAGCACCAACTTTTCTGCCTTTTCCGTTTCTCCTTTCTTGCAAAAGCCATTCACAAGTGTGCTGTAAGTCACACCATTCGGTTTAATTCTCTCAGAAATCATTTCATCCACTAATTTTTCTGCCTTTTCCATTAACCCTCGTTGGCAAAAACCATTGATAAGCGTGGTATAAATCACAACATCCAGTTTAATTCCCTGAGAAATCATGTCATCCACTAATTTTTCTGCCTTTTCCATTAACCCTTCTTTGCAAAAGCCATTCAGTAGTGTGCTATAAGTCACAATATTCGGTTTAATTCCCACATAAATCATATCATCCAATAATTTTTCTGCCTTTTCCATTAACCCTTCTTTGCAAAAGCCATTCACAAGGGTGTTATAAATCACAACATTCGGTTTAATTCCCTCATAAATCATATCATCCAATAATTTTTCTGCCTTTTCCATTAACCCTTCTTTGCAAAAGCCATTCACTAGTGTGCTATAAGTCACAATATTCGGTTTAATTCCCTCATAAATCATATCATCCAATAATTTTTCTGCCTTTTCCATTAACCCTTTCTTGCAAAAGCCATTCACAAGCGTGCTATAAGTCACAATATTTGGTTTTATACCTTCAGAAATCATTTGATGCACTATTTTTTCTGCCTTTTCTGTTAACCCTCGTTGGCAAAAACCATTGATAAGCGTGGTATAAATCACAACATCCGGTTTAATTCCCTCATAAATCATATTATCCACTAATTTTTCTGCCTTTTCCATTAACCCTTCTTCGCAAAAGCCATTCACTAGTGTGCTATAAGTCACAATATTCGGTTTAATTCCCTCAGAAATCATATCATCGAATAATTTTTCTGCCTTTTCCATTAATCCTTCCTTGCAAAAGCCATTCACTAGTATGCTATAAGTCACAATATTTGGTTTAATTCCCTCAGAAATCATATCATCGACTATTTTTTCTGCCTTTTCCGTTAAACCTTCTATACAAAAGCCATTCACAAGAGTGTTATAAATCACACCATTCGGTTTAATTCCCACCAAAATCATTTCATCAACTAATTTTTCTGACTTTTCCATTGCCCCTTCTTTGCATAATCCATCCAAAACTATGCTATATGAAAACAAATTAGGCTGGCATCCCATTTTACGCATTTTGTCAAACATGACTACAGCCTCTGAAACTCCCTTTGTTACACAAAGACCCTTCAGAAGCAAATTCAATGTATAACTATTAGCATTTATTCCTTTCTTAAATAACTGTGCGAAAAAGCAAAACGCAAGGCGAAGCCGTTTAGTATGGCAGCAACAATTTATTACGATATAGTAAGTATCCTCGTTTGGATAAACCCCACCTTCTTTATTCATACGGTTAAAGAGGGAAATCACAGTAAAATACCGGTCCGTTCGGTCAGTCATTCGGCAAATGGTCTCAAAAAGTTGATTGAATGAAGAGATGTGAGGTGGATTCTGTTTACCTTTCTTGTCACGCTGTAGCAATTCGTCGAACAGGTGTAGTGCTTCTTCCATTGAGAGGCTCTCTCTTTCTAGCCGTGCCTCTTTAGAACGAGATTTGGGAACGTGGGTTGCAAGAGGAGCTGAACGGCGGTTGCTGCCATGGCGTTGAGCTTGAGCTCTGCCATGGATAAAGCAAGTAAACCGAGTTGAAGGGCGTTGAGATTGAGCTCTGCCATGGCTAAAGCAAGTACGGCGAGGTGAAGGGAGAGCAGAGAGCTCGGAGTTGGAGAGGAAAGAGGTGGAGCAAGGTAATTGAATCATCGACATTGTAGATGAATATATCTTGAAGCTTGGCAAGTAATAAGGGGTTAAATAGAACAGGAGGAGCTCGGCTCAGTGGATATGATTTTCACCTCCCAAACAAACATTGCGGCTTTGAATGGAGGATATTTCTAAAAATGTGACCGTGCACCCGGTCTATTGATACTTCAATATATAATTCTTTTTTAATATCCTCTATATATATCACTTTTTTTTTGGGACTCGGTCATATTTATTACTTATATACTGTTAATGTTTTATGGAAGCAAGGGTGAATTTAACTTAGTTCTTGAAATGCTACACTTAGATTGCTAATTTTCTACACATAATAATGCATTTCATTAATATTCAATAATTAATATTTTTTTGCATTTTAAGTTTATGCATGCTAAACTACACAATTAATTATTTTTTGAAGTTGTAAACGAGAGCCTACTAAAGATTTTTATTAATAATAATAGAAAAATGGTTATACAATTTCTTGTCATGTTACATTCGATTCAAAGCCTAAAGTTGAAAATAGAAAATAGGAAGAAAAACTCATCCCTAAATTTCTATTTTCATTCTTGCTATGCGGATTAAACCGTTGAGATGATTGCATGTCGGTCTTTTTGCCATGATGGTTGCTATCGACCAGCTCTTATTCGGTAAAAGTATGTGAGGGTGGTACCGATGTAAAATCAACAACCACCATAGAGCGGTACGGCTCGTACAGTTGCAGAAATGACAGTCACAAAATATTGGTGCTAGGGTTTGGGGAAACCATCGACCTCTTCTCTTCGTGCGCCCAAACTGAATCGGAAAAACATATTGGAATCGTCAAGATCAGATCTGAAACGCGACCACCATATATGAATCGCCAAAACGGATCAGATCTGAGTCGGCGAAATAGCCTTCGCTATGGCCATTTTCACTCAGCATAATTATCTTCACATTTTAAATATATGATTTCATGAAATTATTATTGAAAATTGATGGTTTTTTCTTCCTTATTTTTCTACAAAAAATTAATTGGAAAGAAATAAAAGAGAGAAATATAACATTAATTACTAGTATCATGTCATCTCATGGTGGAAAAAGGAGTGTTATTTTTGTCTTAAAATTTGTCTTATTCCATGGAAGAAAGATCTTTCATCACTCTATGGAAGAAGGAAATTTCACTCTTCCACATATTTATTCCATTTTCTTACACCATTGTTCAGCTAGAATAACCAACTTCTTCCACTCTTCCACTTTTATTCCACATTGCCGAACGCCACCTAAAAGTTGTTCATTACATTACCAAATACATAATAATAAAAACCTCAAAATTTTAACCCTTACATTAAAAATAACCCAAATTACAATTTAATTGGAAGCAATTAATTGTCACCAATTGTGAAGTTGAAGAATGTCGTCATGCCCAAATAGCTAATTCATTATCTAGCATCTTCTTTTAATTCTTCGTATGTTCCAAGTTAACTTTGTTGTTGAACCGCTTTGTAAGAATTTCTTTGCATTCAATTAATATAAAATACAATTTTCGTAGCTCAAAGATTTTTGATTTTGTAGCAAGAACAAGAGAAATGAGATAAAATGAGAAATAAAAGGACAAGAAGTAGTAGAAGGAAAGAGACCCAAAAGAGTAAGAGATTTCTTGTTGAAGGAGAAACAACAAAAAAGTAGAGTAGAAAATTCGAGTAGAACAAGGAGAAGACTAGAGGAGCAGAAGGGAGAGAGAAAGTAGAGGGAGGAAAAAGAAGGGGAGAGAAAGATTGAACTATCAAGAATTAGATATCAATAATGGATAAAAACAGTCAGCCACCATGACTGGAGATCGAGAAGATGACTGGAGAAACGAAGAGGAAAATCTAAGGGGGGCGCCGCCGCCGGAAGGTGTTCACCCCCCTAGATCTAGGGTTTCTTGATAGGAGGGCTCAAGTATTGGAATGAAATTATGAAATAGATGGGTTGGATCTTAGCAATGGATTTCTTTTTCTTTGTTCCCAAAAAATTCCTAAAATAGGAGATCCAAAAATTTATAAAATTTTATTCGGGATTATGCGCTCAATTAGAAAAAAATTAATGCAAGCAACATATGATCATTATTAAAGAGATGTATTAACACAATGGGAAAATCACATCAAAATCACGCCCGTCGTGCAACACTCACGCCAGAGCCTCCTATCTTTTCTTCCCGTCACTCGTTTCTTCTTCAACACAACGTATATATATATATATATATATATATATATATATATATATATATATATATATATATATATATATATATATATATATATATATATACACACCATATCTTTCTTTCGTTGTTGATTTTTTCATCTCTCTTGTCATGCATAAATGATTTAGTAAATTAAACAAATTATTTTCTATCTTATTTATTTAAAAAAGTTTTTTTATTTTTTTTAGGTTGAATAATAATAATTAAATTAATTAAAAAAAGTATAATTAGAATAAAGGCATTGTAGTAATTAGGTATTATTTATATTTTTTTAAACCAACTTGTTACTCCATGGATATTGCCGAACGATGGTAGAATAAAATAAAATAACTGCTCTTCCGCTCTTCCACTATTGCACCTTTCATGGAATAAGCCCTTAATGAAATATTATGTCTACGGGCTTTGTCGCAAAAAAAAAAAAATTTACACGTTTATACTGGCAAAATAATAACTGGATACAATTCAAAAAAAAAATAATAACTGGTCTAAAATTCCCACATGAAACTTCTTTTAGTATATAACCTTACATGAACCTGGTCTAAAATTTCGTATCCTAATTTTTGAAAGGAAAATTGGAAATCATGCCGGTACTGTAGCGACCCTGTAGCGACGGATTGAAATTATATACTGTTTTCTCACGTTTCTATATACGTTATATACCATTTTTCATTTTTTAAAATATATACTGTTTACCGAATGAATTTTTATATACTGTTTGTTTTCAGTTTATATGTTTGTATATATTGTTTTCATTTTTTTAAAATATATATTGTTTTATCGAATGAATTTTTATATACTGTTTATTTTCAGTTCATATGTTTGTATATACTGTTTTCAGTTTTTATATACTGTCGCTACAATATCGGTCGTGCAATATTATCTCTCTTTTTGAAAAGGGGTCCAGATAGTGGGCTAATGATTTTCTTCTGTATGTTATGATCACTGTCCGTGCAAAAATTAATAAACCACTGCTCGTCTCCCCTAGAAGTTTGACAGGAAAATTATAGATGGACTTGCTGCATTTATAATACAAAGTCTCACCTGCATGCAGGAAGTTAAATCTGTCTAGGACCAACATTTCTAAGCTTATTTTAATTATGTAAGTTTAGACCAGGCGTAGGAATTAGATCTCAATTGAAATAAACAGTTTAATCGAAATAAAATCTTGATCCAAGATGTATTACGATTCTTTCATTAGAATTCCTTAATGGCGATCCCTTCATTCTCTAATGGCGATCTATTCATTCTGCAATAGCGTTTCTAAAGAAAATTGAGGTATTACAATTTATGTGTAGATTATATTAGATTTTGAATTGTGATTGCGACTTAGATTTTTTTTTTTTTTTTTGATGCTCAATCGAAATAAAATCTTGATCCAAGATAGTATCATCCCTTCATTTTCTAATTGCGATTCTTTCATTCTCTAATGGTGATCTATTCATTCTCAAGTTGCCATCCATTCATTCTCTAATGACGATCCTCTCATTCTTCAATGGCGATCCTTTCAATCTCTAATGGAGGTTGAAAACATTGGTGAGCCGACATGAAAAGAGCTTCATAAGAAAACAGAGGTATTATAATTTATGTTTTCAATATGTTTGATTTTGAATTGGGATTGGAATTAAATGTTTCGGTATTACAATTTCTCTTTTGAATATGTTAGATTTTGAATTGGGATTGGATTGGAACTTGATGTTTTCGATTGATCTGTTTCAAATCTCATATTCTGATCAATTTCAAGCTCAATCCGAGATTTTCTGAGAATTTAGCACTCAAATTTGGTTAAATATAAAACAAATTTTGGTTTTGCCAAAATTCAAAATCTTGAGATTTCACATATGCAATCTTGAAATTTTGCCAGAATATGAGATTTGAGATTTTAAGATTCAAATCTTGGGTTCGTTCAAATTTAAGACTTTTGACATTTAAAATCTAGATTTTTCTGTGAGATAGATAACAAGAATTCCTGAATTTACTTTTTCCTTATTTCTACACCCTTTCTCTTCCTTTCGAATTGAAGATTGAGCATGGATCTGCCCTTGATTAACATTCTTTTCTACAAGAAACTGTTGATATAATTTTAGTTTAGTTTCTCTGTTTTAATCATAAAATTGATATTTTTTGTACTTATCTATTGTTGAATTTCTGAGCATCCATGATGGATAAAACCTTTTATCATTGCACTATGAGGTATTCTATAAAGAAAATCATTGGGGAATTTAGGTCTCAGATGCTCAGAAAAAAAAGACACTTAAATCTTGAATTTGCTCTCATCCTAGATTTTCAACATTTCACATCTCAACATTAACACCATGCTAGTGAATAAATAATTAAAAAAAAAAAATTCCACTCAAAAAAAAAAATAATTAAAAAAAATTATTTAACTTTCACAATTTTGGATGATATTGCTTCTTACAAAAAAGTTTTGGATGAAATTGAATGAATGATGTAGTTGATTTATTCAATAAATTAAAATCACAATCCGTAAATTGCAAATGATTTCTATATTTCTATGTTGTGTTCAACATTTACAACATTTCTGGATAAAAATTTACCATATATTTACAATATTTCTAAAATATTTACTATTTTCTTAATGAAGATCTTAAAGCATAAAAGTTAATTACTATATTTCGGAATTTTACTTGTTTCTAAAAATAGTTTTTATGAAAAAAAATTCTTGAATTATGCGTAAATTGCAAAATCATGATTTAAAATTAAAAAATACTATCTAATGAATGTGTTTTTCTTCAATTTAGACAAAGAAGGAAATTTTATTTACAAATATTTTTTTTTCTTTCTGTTTCTAATTAACTTTTCAGTGAGGTTCTCACTGCTAAATATTACTGGAGAAAAATCATATTACTGCAAGTGGTTCATACTTCATACATCTAACAACCTTATTGGAAAGAATTACTCATTTATATTTTACCACTTATTCACACGTTTGGAATTTTTTTGTTTAGAAACTTATACTGGCAAAATTGTAAACCGCAATAACTAACTTGTTCACAACAAAACCGCAGCATTTGATCGCATTAATATTATTGTGTTCATATCCTTTTCATTTCCAAGAAGATCAAATATTATATATAGGTAAAGAAGTATCTTGACATAGATACATCTTAGAAAAAATTATTTTGTACATGCAATGAGATTCGTCAATATACCTTTGTTACTAATAGATAACGGAAATTTTTCTTGAGATATCGGAGAAAATTGATACCAAATAAGAATTTTTTTAGTATCAAAACAAAATAGTTATTTTATAACGCATCTAGGCTATTCTGATAAAATAGTGAACGATATGAGTGTGCACTCACAAACTTAGCAACGTAAATACAGTTAATATTCTCTAATAGATCATTGATTTATATTAATGTTCTTATTTAGATTTCTAATTTTTTATTACTGTGCTCAATTGAAATCAATTTTAAGCTCCATCATTTCTTCCAGAGCAACATATAGTTGCTATTTTCTACGTTTTAGAGAATTAGAGAATAACACATAATCAATTTTTATCCTTCAAGAATATGCAACTTTCAGGCAAAATCAGAGAAAACGAGAAGAAAAAAAAAACGGGTCAGGTTCGTTTGGATACAGATCAGGATCCGAGTCATGGTTGGGCTGCGGGTTGGGTTGGATTTATCCTTACTTTTATATATATATGAGATATATATAGGAATGTATATACATAAAGGGTCCCTCTAAAATTTAGCCCCCATGCCCGGGCCTCTGAGGCCTATAGCATATTCTAATGTAGTCTTAGTCCAGCTATCCTATTTCCTCCCAGAGTCTACTATCTGCCATGGCAAGCTCGAGGATCATCCATATTGGCTTCTACTTGTTGGAGGAGAAGATGCACGAGTTACTATCCTTCCAGACCTACCAACATACTGCCCCGCCCATTGTCTATCTTATCTGATTTTATCTTTCTTTTAATTCTAGATCCTTCTGAATTCATTCTAGAATTTTAATATGCTGTCGTTTGGCAGAGTTTCTCTGATTTGTAGCCAGATATTTTTATTAAATGGACAATTACAGAAAAGATGTTCCATTGTCTTTATTTCCGATGTTAATTAAAAAAAAGGAATATTACATAGTTATATAATTTAAATATCAAATTGTATTCTAGACAATAAGTGTACTTTTACTTTCTTTTAATGTTTTTAATTATATATAAATATCTTCTTTTATTTAGAAAAATTACTCTTTATCTATATAGAGATTCTTTTCGAACTTTCTATAAGGTTAACTTGTGAATATGACTCAGAATTGTTTCCTCACCTGCCACTGGATTGGTAGTTTTTGATGCCTCGCTCCCAACTCCGAATGAGTGAGATTTCTTCATATTTATTTTTGGATCTGTCTTAGATTTCTAATAATTTGTTCAATAATTGGCATATCAAATTTCGATTTTCGAAGAAAAAAGGGTTCGACCCCTTCTTACGGGTCAACAGAATCTTTATGCCCAAAACCCTGATTATTTATAAATTTATAATAATTATGAGAAACTAATATATGTATGAAGATTAGATCATTGGATAAATGCTAGCAAAAAGTAACTATAATTTGTAATCTTATAATTGACTTTTTTTCATGAAATCAAAATAGACGCAAAACTTTATCAAACAAATATTATCTTCTACAGTTTTCTTATTCTTATGTAATATAATATAATAAAATGTTAAGAAAAAATATGTTATAAAATTTCTATTGTTATATGCCTTGCTGGCAATAGTATTTGAGGCAATGTTTTAAAGTGCAAATTGCAATTATATAGACAAACATTATCTCCTGAGAGGCTTGAAATATTATTGGAGGATTTGTTTCTCCGGGTTCTTAAATTTAATTAAGTTAAACTAAATACGGGTTGGGTTGAAGGGCAGCAAACCCTAGGTTTCTAGTAATATGGTATATAACAAACAATATTAGGAATAAATGCACCGCACCGTTAGTCCTTGTATTTTAACAATATCGAAATTTAGTCCTTGTATGTTAGTTTTGTACTTTGAATAATTGTGCACTATCAGTTTCTAACTCAAGGACTAAGCATGCATCTTTTCACAAGTACATGGACTAAATATTTCAAATTAATAGTATAGGGACTAAATGGTCATCCAACTAAAGTATAGGAACATATTTTGTATTTATTTCATTTCAATTCAGTCCTAATTTCATCAGGAAAGTCAAAGATACATCTCTCATAATCAAAAGCAACAATTTTATCTTGATCATTCATGTTTCTTCTTATGGTTACAAGATGCCCAATTATAAATTTTATAATTATCATTTTAAAGACAACTTTTGGTTATGTTAAAGTACAAAGATTCATACAAAAATTTATGATGACTTCAAGTCAACAGAATACTCATAGATGATGAGAATACGCTAATATCATCAACCATGCATATTATGTTAGTGGGTCGATCCAATATATATTTTATCTAACGTATACGTATGTTAATGACTTAATATTTAATATCCATGATCAGTAAAATACTAAAATGTAATCGTCAATCAATTAACTTACTAGTGTACATACTTGACGCAACTCCTCAAAAATGATTTTACATACATCCTATGTATGACTAAGATTTTCTTTTAGAATTGTATTCATTTTGTTTTATGATTTTATTATCAGAATCATGTATTATGATGATGTAGAACGGACATACTAAATCATAATCAATTAATAACAAATTATTTTAGTAATCATTACGCTCAATTATTATACGAAAATTTTATAAGATAAAGCATCTAATACAAGTATAATGATTGATACATAACATATGACATTATTTCTTTCAAAGCCTGTATCTTGATACTTGTGATGTTCAAAAACAGATTTTGTGTACACCTTAAAGAGTCATCTAAAAGCCCTAGGTAAACCATTTCATCTAAAATCTACTTAGCCATATTAATTCTCCATTCTTGTACCATATAGACAAGAATGATTCGTACATCATAACATTAGGTGCTTGTCTGATAAAACAGGCATATGAAATAGCTATGCAACTTTGTCCCCTTCTCTTCAGTAGTGAGACCAACCATAATTAATTATGTCTCTACAATGGGTTCAAATCCACTAGACACAATTTCTCGAAGCAATTCGTTCGCTTTATAAACTTCCCCATTCTTGCATAACCCATCTTTAAGCGTGTTATAAATCACACCACTAGGCACAATTCCCATAGAGATCATTTGTTGCACCAACATTTCTATCTTTTCTATTGCCCCACCTTTGCGGAAACCATCAATAAGACTAGTGTAAGTTATAACATCTGGCATAATTCCATCGGAAATCATTTTGTGCAACAACATTTCTGCCTCTTTCATTGCCCCTAATTTACAGAAGCCATTCACAAGGCTACTATAAGTCACAATATTAGGCATAAATCCCTTAGAAGACATTTCTTGCACCAATTTTTCTGCCTTCGCCATAGCCGTTAATTTGCAAAAGCCATCCACAAGACTGTTATAAGTCACAACATCTGGCTCAATTCCCATAGAGATCATTTCAAGCACCAATTTTTCTGCTTTTTCCATTTCGCCTTTCTTACAAAAGCCATTCACAAGGCAACTATAAGTCACAATATTAGGCATAAATCCCTTAGAAATCAGTTCTTGTACCAACTTTTCTGCTTTTTCCATTGCGTCTTTCTTGCAAAAGCCATCCACAAGACTGTTATAAGTCACAACATCTGGCATAATTCCCATAGAGATCATTTCTTGTACCAACTTTTCTGCCTTCTCCATCTCCCCTATTTTGCAAAAACCATCCACAAGACTGCTATAAGTCACAACATCTGGTTCAATTCCCATAGAGATCATTTCAAGCACCAACTTTTCAGCTTTTTCCATTTTGCCTTTCTTACAAAAGCCATTCACAAGGCAACTATAAGTCACAATGTTAGGCATAATTCCCATAAAGATCATTTCTTGTACCAACTTTTCTGCTTTTTCCATTGCGTCTTTCTTGCAAAAGCCATCCACAAGACTGCTATAAGTCACAACATCTGGCATAATTCCCATAGAGATCATTTCTTGTACCAACTTTTCTGCTTTTTCAATTGCGTCTTTCTTGCAAAAGCCATCCACAAGACTGTTATAAGTCACAACATCTGGCTCAATTCCCATAGAGATCATTTCAAGCACCAATTTTTCTGCTTTTTCCATTTCGCCTTTCTTACAAAAGCCATTCATAAGGCAATTATAAATCACAACATTTGGCTCAATTCCCACCGAGATCATTTCAATCACAATCTTTTCTGCTTTTTCCATTTCACCTTTCTTACAAAAGCCATTCACCAAGAAACTATAAGTCATAATGTTAGGCATAATTCCCATAAAGCTCACTTCTTGTACCAACTCTTTTGCTTTTACCATTGCGTCTTTCTTGCATAAGCCATCCACAAGATTGTTATAAATCACAACATCTGGCATAACTCCCATAGAAATCATTTCTTGCACCAACTTTTCTGCCTTCTCCATTGCCCCTATTTTGCAAAAGCCATCCATAAGAATATTATAAGTCACAACACCGGGCTTAATTCCCATAGAGATCATTTTAACCACCAACGTTTCTGCTTTTTCCATTTCGCCTTTCTTACAAAAGCCATCCACAAGGCAATTATAAGTCACAATATTAGGCATAAATCCCTTAGAAATCATTTCTTGCACCAACTTTTCTGCTTTTTCCATTGCTTCTATCTTGCAAAAGCCATCCACAAGACTGCTATAAGTCACAACATCTGGCTCAATTCCCATAGAGATCATTTTAAGCAGCAATTTTTCTGCTTTTTCCATTTCGCCTTTCTTACAAAAGCCATTCAAAAGGCAACTATAAGTCACAATATTAGGCTTAAATCCCTTAGAAATCATTTCTTGCACCAACTTTTCTGTCTTCTCCATTGCCCCTAATTTGGAAAAGCCATCCACAAGACTGTTATAAGTCACAACATCTGGCATAATTCCCATAGAGATCATTCCTTGCACCAATTTTTCTGTTTTTTCCATTGCGCCTTTCTTGCAAAAGCCATCCACAAGACTGTTATAAGTCACAACATCTGGCATAATTCGCATAGAGATCATTTCAAGCACCAACTTTTCTGCTTTTTCCATTGCGCCTTTCTTGCAAAAGCCGTCAACAATACAATTGTAAGTTACAATATTAGGCATAATTCCCATAGAAATCATTTTAAGCACCAACTTTTCTGCCTTTTCCGTTTCTCCTTTCTTGCAAAAGCCATTCACAAGCGTGCTGTAAGTCACAACATTCGGTTTAATTCCCTCAGAAATCATTTCATCCACTAATTTTTCTGCCTTTTCCATTAACCCTTCTTTGCAAAAGCCATTCACTAGTATGCTATAAGTAACAACATCCGGTTTAATTCCCTCATGAATCATATCATCCACTATTTTTTCTGCCCTTTCCATTAACCCTTCTTTGCAAAAGCCATTCACAAGCGTTCTATAAGTCACAATATTGGGTTTAATACCTTCAGAAATCATTTGATACACTATTTTTTCTACCTTTTCCGTTAAACCTTCTCTAAAAAAGCCATTCACAAGCGTGTTATAAATCACAACATTTGGTTTAATTCCCACCAAAATCATTTCATCAACTAATTTTTCCGACTTTTCCATTGCCCCTTTTTTGCATAAACCATCCAAAACTATGCTATATGAAAACAAATTAGGCTGGCATCCCATTTTACGCATTTTGTCAAACACGACGACTACAGCCTCTGAAACCCCCTTTGTTACACAAAGACCCTTCAGAAGCAAATTCAATGTATAACTATTAGCCTTGATTCCCATCTTAAAAAACTGTGCGAAAAAGCAAAACGCAAGGCGAAGCCGTTTAGTTTGGCAGCAACAATTTATTACGATATTGTAAGTATCCTCGTTTGGATTAACTCCACCTTGTTTATTCATGCGGTTAAAGAGGGAAATCACGGTGAAATACCGGTCCGTTTGGTGAGTCATTCGGCAAATGGTCTCGAAAAGTTGATTGAATGAAGAGATGTGAGGTGGATTCAGTTTACCTTTCTCACCACGCTGTAGCAATTCGTCGAACAGCTGTAGTGCTTCTTCCATTGAGAGGCTCTCTCTTTCTAACCGTGTCTCTTTAAAACGAGATTTGGTAGGTTGGGTTGCAAGAGGAGCTGAACGGCGGTGGTTTCTGCCTTGGCTAAAGCAAGTAAACCGAGTTGAAGGGCGTTGAGATTGAGCTCTGCCATGGCTAAAGCAACTACGGCGAGTTGAAGGGCGTTGAGATTGAGCTGGGCGAGGAAAGGAGAGCTTGGAGTCGGAGAGGAAAGAGATGGAGCAAGGTAATTGAATCGACATTGTAGATGAATATATCTTGAAGATTGGGGAAGTAATAAGGGGTTAAATAGAACAGGAGGGGCTCTGCTCAGTGGATATGATTTTCATCTTATGAACATTGGGGCTTTGATTGAAGGATAGGGGTATTTCTAAAAGGAAGAGAATAAACTGTGACGGACTGTGCACCCGGTCTATTGCTACTTCAGTGTATTCTCTTCTTTGGTTCATATCTCCTATATATCACTTTTTTTTGTTTGAGACTTATAGAGTTATAGTCCTAGACTCCTGTATAGATCACTTAACTGAATATTCCAAGCTTCTTTTTGTAATAAGAAAAAGAAAGTATCATGTGTGAAATTTCTTCGCACAACACTAATAATGCATTTCATAAATATTGAATAATTCACAATTTTTTGCATTTTATGTTTCGAAAAATATATGGCAACCCGAATAATGTCCCTACCCTCACAATGCGTCAGATTCTTGTATATATTGTATTTTCATTAGTTATTTTGTATACGTTGGAACGTAATTTACTAGGATAATTTTATCACAAGTCACTTAACTTTCAAAAATGAACAAATAAGTCACTTTTAATTGTTCTTTATATGTTACTTAATTTTCAAAAATTATCAAATAGGTAATTCAACTTTCAATTGTCCCTTATAGGTTGTCCAACTTTCAAAAATAATCAAATATGTCACTCAAATTTCAATTAACTGAGTGACTTTTAGTAATCTATATAAGACAATTGAAAGTTGAGTGTCATATTTAATAATTTTTCAAAGTTTAATGATTTTTACGGGATAATTGAAAATTGAGTGACTTATTTGGATATTTTTGAAATTTCAGTGACCTATAATGAAATTACCCAATTTATTATATTATTTAATAGTTCAAAGGTTTCTCACCCAATAACTAGACTTGTATTGTAAGAAAAATAGACAGTCGATTAAAAGAATTCCCCCTCCTTAGAAGTCAAGCTTGCCTTGACACCCCTTAGTTTTTTTTTCTCTTATTTTGATTTTTCATCTCTCTAGTTTAAGGGATTGTATTAATTATTGATGTACTCAAACTTCTCTTAATTAAATGCAATTTTGCGCGAAGGACAATCAAGCCTACAGCAATTTCTCAAAAAAAAAAAAATTCCCTTCTCTTTTTTCTCATTTTTATCTCTTCAATCTATTCATTTTAGAACAATTATTTTAATATAGACGTTTTGCAAGGAACTATTTCGGAAAAACTTTACTTTTTAAACAAGAAGTTTCTAGAAATATCTAAATAATTTTCTATGCTTTAAACATGTCCAAAGTTTGAACCAAGAATTTATAAAGGTGTTTTTTATTTGAGGTAAAAGGTGTTATAATTGCCAAAAAAACATATGGGATGTTGAATCAGGTGTCAAATTTATTAACATCGTCATAGTTTGCCACTAGCTTAAAAAATTGGGAAATCAAGAAGCAAACATATTTGATGTAACACTATCCTTTTGCTCTGCTAGTGTTAATAGATCCATTTATTTAACAACACCACACTATAAAAAGAGCAATAAAATATAAAAAAGTACGAAGCTACACAATATGGAATAATATTTTTTTTTTTTTTGCTCTTACTGCCCTTGAGCTATTTCAGTAATCAAATTTTTCTTACAGGGTGCATTCTATGGATTTTCAATTACATTGAACTTCCTAAACATATTTCTAATGAAAACCATAGAATACAATTAAAGGGAAACATAAAACAAGTACAACCGAACTTCCTTGCTGCCACCGTTTGCCGCCTCAACTGCCTCCAAGTTCTCTTCTCTATTAATGTGTACTGTACAACAATCCCTTGTCGAATTGCTTCAACAATTCCACACACATTAACAACTGGAAGTATATTCTTCAATCTAGCGACCTTTCGTCTGAAACTTTGAGCGAGTTTGCCACCGTTATGTTGTCCGTGAGTGAGGAATGTACACGATCGAATGCCCTTATTTAGTTCATGATGATTCAGTTGCCATCTAAAAAATCGTCAAGCACAGAATGATATGTCTGGAATCCACTAGAGAAAAAGTACATATTTTTTTCTTTGGTAACCAAATTAATAATAACAAATATGCCCCATCAAATGCATGATTAATCTAATTCATAACTAACAGCTTTAACAATTTTGAACATGAACATGACGTGTCGTAACTTGAGATTGCATCAATTTAATCATGTGAGCAAGTCCAAGATTTAAAATGTTAGAAAATCTCGAATTTAAACAATTTTAAAATTTCAAATTATTAAAATCCGCGATTTAAATTATCAAAAAACCTCAAATTTTGTCAAAACCAAAATTTTATATCTCACAAGTTCCGAATTTGCACACCGGAGCTCTCATAAATCTAAGATTGGACTAAATCTAAGAGATGTGAAAGTGAAATATCAAAAGTATCAAATTCGAGCAAACATGATATTTTAAATTTATGTAATGCGAATTTGTCCAAACCTGGCATTTCAAATCTCAAAATTCAGCATTTGAACAATTATGATACTGAAATTTCAGACATATGAATTTGAGAAATTCCGGAGATTTGAACAGTAAGAAATTTTAAATTTGGGCACATCCAAAAGTTAAAAATCTCAAAAATCTTTGATTTGCACAAAATCATTTTATCAAATTTGAGCTTTGAAATCTCGAAAATATCTGATTTGGGCAAATTCAGAACTTGTAATATTCTAGAAATCTCATTCGTTTGAATCCGGCAATTAATCTTTGATTGTCGTGCTTAATTCGTAACCTTTCTTGTACATTTTAGGAGGGGATTAGGAATAATTTACGAAGACCACGGATTTTTTTTTTTCCAAAGATGTGCGAGAACTAACTTGAGTTGAAGGAAAGAAGGAAGAATAATTTGATGAAGTATTCGATCTTATTGTTGCGTTGGAATAGTTGAAGAGAGAGGAATTTGTTATTCGTAATAATATAGCCATAGATTTTAGGGGGGAAATTCTTTGGAATAAATATATTTTTAGTGGGGGTGTGCCGTGTGATTTAGTGGGCTTGATGTGATCCAATTAATTCCCGTTCAATGAATTAACAGACAGTTTGTATTTTCGCATATTGATAAATGTGATTTCCATGTGATCTTTTTGTATTTGAAAATATTCAAATTAAATCTATATAATTAAATAATTAAGTAAACAATAGATCAAAATTATTTTACAATTAAATTATGGTGTTATCCGTAATTTATTATAATTTTAAATATGAATGACAACAAAGAAAAACAAATAAGAATATAAAGTACAATAGGGCCTCGCTTCGCTTCGGAGTTGTAGTTCTTTCTTATATTTTGTCAAATTATATATAATATAATGAAAATATATTTTGACGTAAATAATTTCAAATATTACAAATGAAATTATATTTTTAATTTAGATCTCAGTATACTAATTTAAATGTTGTAGGATCTTGAATTATTTTTTAAATGTCTTACAGAAAATACACATATAATCATTGAGAACTATTGGCCTCATATATATTGATTAAGTAAACTACACACATTCCGGTATATAAAACTGTCACAATTCTAAATAAATTCAAATAATTGAACACATATTTACAATATTTATTTTTTAAGCATAACAAATCAAATAAAAACAAATTTATGAAATATTATTAAACAAAATGATGAGAAATAATAAAAAAAATTCATTAATAAAATATTAATGAAAAATAAACTCTGCAAAAATAACAACCGAAATATTATCAAACATTAATTATTTAAAATATAAACTTATTATTAAAGTTTGATAATTAACAATGAATAAATAATTGTTTCTATCATTTAAACATTAATTGATATTATTTACTATATATTATTATTCCTTAATATAACAATAAATAAAAAATATTTCTTAAAAAGATGGAAATAATTATTGTGTTCAAACTGGTGACTCATATGAAATGAAAACACATGACACTTGTCAAAAAATGATAAGATGAAAATAATTATTGGGTTCAAATTCGGTCAAACGGACAGTGCATCTTTGTTAGAGGAATTTGTGTTTTATTTTTTGGTCATTTGGATAATATATCATGCTAGCTAGTCGCTAGTTAGCCTAAATCGTATCACACGTGCTTGATTATATTGACATAAAAACATAATAAGATATTATGAAATAATATATAATACTAGCAGAAGTGCAGAATAGTAAAATCAACGGTTTCATAGCCAATCATTCATTATATGTATGTTCAAATCATTCAAGTTCGGGTGATTGGGCAGGTCATTCGGGTTTGGGTCGTTGGGGTCTCGGATATTTCGGATTTCGGGTCGTTCAGGTCTCAGGTATTTTGGGTTTCGGGTCGTTCGGGTCTCGTGTATTTTGGGTTTAGGATCATTCGGGTTCCGGGTAACTTGGGTTTTGGGTCGTTTGGATTCGGGTCAGGTCGGGTTCCAGGCGATATATGAGTCTTTTTGTAGGAGTATACACGAAATTATGTTGTTTTTGTAGGGGTACATGTGAAATTTGGCCAACTATTATAGTAAAGGAGCTTTTCTTCATTTTAGACAACGAACCCAATTTTTGTTTTGCAAAATTCTCTTTTTTCTTTTTGTTTCTAACTTTTCATTGAGAGCTCTCACGGCTAAATATTACTGAAAAAATATCATGTTATTGCAATATATCTAGCAAACTTATTGGAAATGATTTCTCATTGAGTTTCTCCTTGTATGCACACTTTTTGGAATTCTTTTATTATCTTTTTTTAAGATATGTGTGATTCGACTCCGGGTCTTTCTGGTCTATCTAATTTTTTATTTTATCTTATTGCGCAAGAACTCATATCAGCAAAATAATAAAGAGCAAAAAACTAACTTGTTCACAATAAAATCACAACATTTGATCACACTAATATAATTTGTGCTCATGTCCTTTACATTTCCAAACAAGATCAAATATTATATATAGTTTAAGAAATAAGAAGTATCTTTACTTAGATAAATCTTATCAAATTTGTATATGCAATGAGATTCGTCTAATTTTCTTTGTTACTAATAGTAATAGATAACGAAAATTTTCCTGAGATATCGGAGAAAATTGATGCCAAATAACCATCATTTTATAGCACATGCAGGCTATTCTGATTGTTAACGAAGGATATGGGTGTGCGTGTACAAACATAACACAGATGGCAAAAACCGAGAGAAGCTATTATTTTTTTAAAGTTTATAGATTTATATTAATATTAATGCTCTTACCTAGATTTCTATGTTTTGGTCAGTTAGAGAATAACACAATCAATTTTATCCTCAAAGAATATCCAAGATTTTTGTTTTCACACCCTTGTTTCATCTTACTGTAAATCTCACTTTTTTTTAATAAGATAGCCTACGCTGTAAATGTCATTTTTATAATGCTATATTAATTAGTTTTAAAGGTGGTGTATACATTTGCAATAAATCAGATGTACTACTTTGTTATTAACATACTTTGCAGAAAAATAGAAAAATATTTTTTCCAAATAAAAAAGAAGATTTAGTTTGAATCTATCAACATAATTTATCTTTTTTGTTCATGTTAGAAAACTAGCTAATGCGCAAAAGCACATCAAATGGCACTTGCTCAAAAATCACAATAAAATTTTCACTCCTGATCACAATAAAGCACATAAATGCTCATTTTTTTTCATTTGATAAAAAGATCAGATATTGTAATTAGGTAAAAAATAATCATCTTTACATGTTATCAATCCTCCATTCTGCTCATATCTTTTTCAATTCGAAAAGATCAAATAGTATACATAAGTAAAAAATCGTCTCTGCATATTATCTTTTTATCACAAAAAAGAATCTTTGCATGTTATCTTAAATGGGGATGGGATTCATTGATTTTTCTTTCTTCAAGGATAACTTTATTTGCTATATTTATCCAAAACATATAATGGTTTTTGAGATATTGAGGGAAATCAATGCAAAACTTTAAATTTTTCTTAGGCTATCATGAATATAAACAAATAATTTCAATGCCGGAACATAATATATTCTAGTAGCGGCAGAGGAGCCACTCCATACATATGTTCTACATTTGTACCGTAGATACATTATTTATAATGCAATTTGTTACTCTACCGGTTGAAAGGTTATGCATAAGTGATTATGTAATGTTTCACAAAGCTTATGTAAACAACTATAATAATATGTGTTTATGGCAAATTATTCAGTAAGTTATTGTCCTTGGTGAATATTTTTCACACAATATTTTGAAAAGGCAAAATTAGATTATAACAAATATTGCTATCACATTAAGATCACGAGACTAAAATTACGACAGTGAGAGATACAACCAGCATATAATATTCACTACCATTACATGTTCATATACCACAAACAAAATATTATAACATAAAATATCTTCAAACATACTAATAGCATCTTGATACAACTCCAAACTTTTCCCTACAACATTTTAAACAAAATTATATTACAACAAATATTATTATCAAATGTAAACAAGGCCGAAATGAGGCGCATAAATAGGGCCCATCCTAGTCTCTCTGTATAACTGTTGTTTCATTATTTGTAACAATAGAAACAAGTCACAATATTAAAAAAATTAATTAATAAGAAATCGAATCGACCCAATCGTTCACAATAATATCCTTCCTGGTCATATGAATAGTATTGCTCATACCTTTCTCATGAGCAAATAAGAGAAAATACTAAATATAAATGATTAGAAAAATTATCTTTCCATGTTAACACTTCTGGACGTGATTAAATGATTGTTTTGTTCAATGATAATTGCTAGCAATGTTTATACCAAACCATATAATGTTTCTTTAGATATTGGTGAAAACCAATGCAAGACATCAACCCTATAAGATGACAATAAAGGACAGTAGACTCTAGACTGTTTTCCAAAACTTATTTAGACAGGCTTGCTATTTCTCATTTTCTTAAATATTTAGTGAATTTTTCCCTTTAACATTTATTAAACAAAATTAGAAACCACGATGAAGTTAGAAGACTTAAATGAGATACAACCAGCATATAACATTTACTCCAATGTATTTATATACCAAAAACAAAATAAAATATAACAAATAATATGAAATACTTCCAAACTTATAACATCTTTACACATTACAAGAAATACACATACATTCTCATTATCTTACTACATCACATCTATCCTATTTTCAACACAATTATTCAACCGATAACCCAATTTTATTTTTATTTTTAATGAATACTTATATGATGATTAGACGAGCTGCACAATAGCAGCGATTCTTAAAGAACCGGCTTGAAGCAGATCCGCCAGCTCATCAAATAAAAGAGCAGTACGCCAGCCCCATCCTTTTGGTGCCTTTGGAAGAAGCGTGCCAGCTTGCTTGAGGCTTCCAAATACCATTACTTCTCTCTTTGATGGACATATTAGCTACATTATTATTATATTAAAATAATTAATAAATTAGTTAGTTAATTATTGTAGGGAAGTTAATTGGGGAAGAGAGAATTAATTAATTACTTGGTAGCGGGCGGTGACTTTCTCCCTTGAGTCGATGTATATGTGGGCCTGAATATAAGAAAATTAAATATCATTGATTAATTTAAAAATAGTAATTACTAAATAAATATGCAATAGAAATGAAATTAATTAGTAAATATGACCTTTCTAAGGGGATCCGTCACCTCAGCCTTTCGTCTGTGGAGGAATAATCCTGCACAATAAATACAGCAATTAATTAATTACAACCTTTTATTTTTTTTAATCTTGTCATTAAAAACTTGCTTCAATTTTTTCTGGGAGATTTCTCCCTTTATTTTTTTTTATTTTTTTTTGAGGTTTTAACTTTTAAGTGATAATTACAGCCAAAAAACCAATTTGACGTTTTATGTAAAGAAAAAATGTTATATAAAGGAAAAAATATTATATAAAGAAAAATGTTTTACCAAGTGTCCGTCGGCCTTGAGGGTCTTCGTCATTAAATGCTTGAACACTCACCTATCATAAAACAATTATCTTTTTTATATTAAAATCACCAAGGAAAAAAATAAGAAAAAGATATATTTCGAAAATATTAAATAAAAAATGATTAAAGGGACCAACCTTCCAAAGGGAGCCGGCATAGAAAACCTCAGAAGAATGTTTGACTTGACCATCAGTCAGTCTGAGCACTTCTTCAAACTCAACCCTAAAAATATTAACAAAAAATAATTAAAAAAAATAATAACAATAACAATGATAAAAAAGTAAATAAATAAATATATAAATAAAGACGATTTTACTGATCTAGGGATTTTACGGTATCGACAAAGTCATGGATATGGACTGGAAATGGGTTACACTCGGTCAAATCGACATACAAGAGAGTGAGGAATGAGTGAATTACTCAATCAATTGTAAAATAATTACCCGAATCGGAAAGGAGGGAAGTGACTCAACGGCGTCTTAAAATCCAGCGAAATCAAACTCCCACTCCCATTACTCCCCTCGCTGCCCCCCCACTCCTCACTCTCGTCCCCCTCCTCCCCTCCTCCATCCACGTCCATCCTCTGCTCCTCCCCGCCGCCAAACCCTCTGTCCAGCCCCGCCGGCCCAACAACCCCGCCGCCCGGCCTCGCGTCGGTCAGACCGACCAGGACAGTCAGGCCGTCGGAAACGTCGGCGGCGTGGGAGGATTCGGAGCCGCCGACTGGGATGCGGGAGAACACGTAGCGGGTCGGGGCCCATGCGGATGGGTTGTTTGAGGTGGGGGACGAGCCGCGGCCTATTCCAGCCAGCCCGTCTGAGGCGCCTCTCTGATGGAAAATAATATAAGGCAAATTTTCAAATAACCCTCTAACTTTTCTCAATATTACAAATAACCCCCTCACTTTTCATATTTTCAAAAAAACATTTTGTTGTTAATTTTTCTCAGTGTTTTTAAGAAAATATGTTTTGGAAAAATTTTTATCATAGGGGGGTAAAATGGGAATTTCAAAAGTCAGGGGGTTATTTGTAGTATTGAGAAAAGTTAGGGAGCTATTTGAAAATTTCCCAAAATAAAAAAGTAATGTATAGTAATAAAATCAGTTATCTGTCATTTGACGGAGGCCGATTTGAAAAAATATATATTTTTTTGTGAATCGGTAAAATGGAAGGGAGATGAAGTTCCAATGGTAACATAATATGAGAAGAATATTTCAGGTATGAACAGAACATGTAAATTCAAAACAAATCGTTGTTTTTATTTGTCAAGTATTTAATATTTTCAGTATCTGCTATTCTTTTGTAATGTCATAACCAGTAATATTAGGAGTAAATATTTAATATTTTGAATTTCGCAAAAGCAACATAACCGCATATAAAATCCCGCCTTAAAAAAGGAAAAAGAAAAAAGAGGAAATATTGAAACTTACATGAACACGTGTGGGCCCAAACAATACGGCACCGTCACCTTGAGCCTCAGGCAGATAAATATTCCCCACATTATTGTTACTATTACTATTATTATTACTGGAGCCAGGACTGGAACTTTGGTCTTGACGGTAATAATTCACGGAACCGTGGGTAAATCCGTAATTTTGTCTGCACGCGCATGAATTGCTTGTGAGGCAGCAATTTCTACATGTGTCTAGTACTACTGCTTGCACTCTGTGGCACAAAAGCATCTGAAAATAATAATAAAAAATAAAAATTTAATCATTTAAAAGAATATCAGAAATATTTAAGAAATAGGCGAAGATTCATATTTGCCCCTCTTAAGATGCAAAAATATCAAATTTACCCTGCAATCGCGAAAATATATCATATTTACCCATCTAAGACTTTTTTTATTTTGGAAGGATAAATTTGATATTTATAGTTTAAAAATTTGGAAGAGTAAATCCGATATTTGTATTTTTAGAAAAGTCAAGACGTTAAAAACATTTAAAAAGGGATAAATGCACCGTTAGTTCCGGTACTTTACTTGGATTCTGCAATTTAGTCCCTGTACTATTGATTTGAACTTTTTAATCCCTGTAACTTCATTAAAACGTGCACAATTAACCCTCGAGTCAAAGTACATAGAACAAGGACACAAATTACAATCCAATTAAAGTACAGGAACTAGCCGTGCATTAAATAAAATATCAAAAGTATTTAAGAAACAAAATATTAATGTTTTTTTATAAAAGAAAATTTTTAAACCTGGAGCCAAAGGCCGTCATTTAGGGCTTTACAAGGAAACCCTAATTCCTCGAGCTGTTTCCTCGCATTTAACAGAGCCTCAAAAGACATGTTACAGTACAAAAGCGAGCCTCCTTCAAAAATATTCATGAAGGCTTCATATTCATCAGAAGGAAGCAAGCAAGAGCCTTCTTTTGCAGGGGTGTTTTTGACTTTTCGCCTCCCCACTGTTCTGTTATTACTATTGTTTCCCCATGAAGAATTATTATTATTGTTGTTGTTATTTTCGCATGATGCAGATGGGCCTGATGATGAGCTGTCGTTTGGGTTTCTTTTAGTTGGCTCAGAATCATTCTGAATATTTAAAAAAAAGGGAAAAAATGATTGATTATTGATCTTTAATTATGTTTTTATGTAGATGAACCTTCTGTTGAAATGCTTTATTATTAATCACTTTGAATAGTAATATTTCGAAAAACAAAGAAAAGGAAAAATAAATTATTATTAATCGTTATTTTTTTTTATGTAGATGGGTCTTCTGTTGAACTATCATTTTTGTTTCTCTTAATTCGCTCTGAATCGGAATCATTCTAAATTTTTCAAAAGGGACAGAAATGATTTTTTTATTAATCTTTAATTATGATATTTTTATGTAATATTAAAAAATGGACATAATACTTACCAGTACTAAGTTGGAGAAGGAAACGCCAGATTGAAACTCAGCCATACAATCAGCTAAGTTGATTAAATCATTTTGAGCCGATTTATTAGAGCCTAAATTATCATTTATGTGCATATGAATTAACTCAGATTCCAATGATTGTTCTGACGAGCCGCTGTTAATTACATTTTTGCCCTTTTGTGTAGAATCTGAGCTTTCTGTTTCTTCTTCATCTGAAATTGCGCCTTTTGCAAGTAGAGTACATAATGCCAGCTCCAACCTATAATATTTATAAAAAAAATATAAGATTGCAAATAAATGTGCAGTAATAATTGGAGGAAAGTAAGAACTAAAAATAAAAAGGAATTTCATATTTACCCTTCCAAAAATTAAAAATATCATATACGATTTTGGAAAGTTAAATAAGAAATTTGCACAAAAATAAAATAATATTTTTTACCTTTTTTCCTCATTTGGAACCCAAAGTTCATCAGAGGTGATAAGAGCATGCAGAGTTTGTGAGGATAATTTTGGAAGCAACTATATTAAAAAGGCAAAAAAAAAATCTTAAAGCCCAATAATTTTCATACTTTTGAAATAAATCATAATAACATATAAATGAGATTAAAAATGAAATATTAAATTTACATTTCTTAATTCCATTGTTGCACTTTGACAAAGGTAACCCCAACAAGCACTTCTCACTCTCTCTCCGTAAATCCCATAATCTTGACTTTCCGCAAAAACCTATCAAAATATAAAAATATAAAAAAAATTATTTAAGAAACAAAATTTTAATTAATTGAAATTTTAACACGTGAAAAATAATTAAAATATAAAAAAAAATATTATTTAAAAAACAAAATTTTAATTAATTGAAATTTTAACACATGAAAAATAAAGGAGAGTATAATAACAATTAGTAACCTGATACTGAAGGAAATTGGAAGTCCAGAGCTCCGCTATAATAAAATCCGTGCAAATCGCACATAAATCCTGCAACAAAAAAACATCTAAAACAATCAAAAAATGAAAAAAAAAAAAAAGACTAAAATAATCAAATTACAAATTAGTTAAATCTCAGAATTAATCAATTAACCTGAATATCAAGAAATGAAGCAGCAGCTAGGACTCGAAACGCATTTGAATCGTTCAATTTGGGGGTTTGGCCGTACAAATAAGCCAAAGAAATTGAAATTGCCTCTGAATTTACGTTCGGATCGTCGATTTGTAGAATTACAGTTGGCGCACCGGCTTCTTTCCATGGACCGTGTAACATATTCCTATTTATTTTGAAGAAATATACTTTGTTAAGGTAAATTATTAACCCAAAATTTCGTTCAAATAAACAAATAAAATGGAAGAATAGTACTTTAATCCAAGAATCTGATATTTAACTCATCATTAATCCAGCAAATACGCAGACACTACCAATAATTCGGGTATATTAATGTTCTAATCAAGAAATCTTATCCATCAGACATGAATCAATCACTCACTTGATTCCATCAAACACAAAGAGAACCCAAGTCCAATTCCAAATCAATCAATCAACCGAACTACCTGAAATACGCACTGCGCGAGAGAATCAAGCGGTGGAGATTATAACTACACCCCATGGCCTCAACCTGCACATCAGAAAACTCCCCCGATCCGAAACCCTCAGTCTGTATGTGCTCGCACAGCGCCGCTAAATTACAGTCCTGAGCGGACGAAGGCTGCAGCGCAGGGGATGAGACGGCGGCGGGCGGAGGAGGAGGAGGAGGAGGAGGAGGGAGGGAAGACATTAGTGGAGGCGGAGGGCGGCGGCGCGAGTGGTTATGCTGGCGAGGTCTCATGGCGGAGTAATGGAAGGGAAGACATTAATTTCAATGGGGTTTTGTTGGGAGATGGATAGTGTTAATGGTGCGCGTACTGTGATGTGGGGTTTGTGTTTGTAGCGATGGTCATGGATGTTAATTAAGGGAGATGGGAAATATTTAATGGCTGATAAGTTAGATATAAAAGTAGAATTAAACGGTTTTGATGATGATGATGATGTTGTTGTTTTTTTAATTTTCCATTTTATTTCATTTTTGGATATTATTTTAAAATCGGTCTCAATAGAAGAAAAATGTAGCAAAGTTACTATCAGAAACGTGGATTCATTGGATATGTATTATGCAATGTTTTAAATAGCGATATAGCGTTTCGTAGCGGATTGGATTTTTATGTAGCGGATTGCGGTAGCGGACGCTATCGCAACGCTATGGCCTTATAGCGGACGTGCAATATAATTTATAATTTACGTAAAATTTGCAAAAATATTAATGATAAAAATATGATCATAATAAAAATTTTATATAAAAAACAAAAAATCCAAAGACTATAATTATTAAATAAAATAATATAATTATTTATCATAAATTACCATACAAAATTCATTATTCATAACTAAACATATCGCATAATTATCCAAAATAAACACACAAATATTAATTATCCAAAATAAGCAAAAAAAAAAATACAAAACTAACACTTTAAATGCTATAGCGGCCGCTATTTGAACGTTATTTGATCGTTATAGCGGCGCTATAACGCTCGTAGCGCTCAAAACGCTATTTTAGTTATATTTTCATTGCGTATTGCGTTTTATGGTCGAAACCCGCTATTGCGCGCAATTACGGCGCTATAGCGTCGCTATTTAAAATACTGGTATTATGCTATGAGATAATAAATACTTGGTGAATTTCAATAATTTAAACTGGAGAAAATCTCGTTCAAGTTCATGTTGCAGCAAAGTATTTATTAATCGATTCAGAAACTAAAATTCAACTAATGAGGAATGTGTGTTGTATTTTTTTTTTTTTTTGGAAGTCCTCGATTGTGAGGAATATATTGTACAAAAAATAATGAAAAAAAATGTTTTATCTAATTGATGCATATGAGGCTTCAATCCTAATATCTAATATATCTTTACCAAGATATTTAAATTAGGAGTATATGAAAATGCTTTAATAATAATTTGACTATAATGTTTTAATTAGTTTTTTATGCATTTTTGTATATCGAATAATATTTCATATTTTTTAATTTCTTTCATGTAAAAAATCTAATTAGTATTCCGGGGATATTTAACCTAAGCGGTCGACAAACATATCATGAGCATGCTTGAGCAATAAGTCAAAGCTTGCTAGCTCGGAAAGACACCCAGTGAACTTTAGAAGACCTAAGTTCGAATCACATTAAACGCATTTAATTTAATATTTAACAATTCTAATAACTTATTGACCGTTATCTCAAAAAAGAAAAAAAATAACATAATTGTATAGTACATTAATTGTATTAAAATTTTATACGAAGCGAAGCTGGGAGTAGTATCTAGTTTGTGTTATAATTTTTGTTGTATATGCTATATTTTATTTTTGTTTGGGGTATATAAATCTGCATTGGGATGGGAGTAAATGTTTATACGATGGTGGTAATGTTAGTCTTCCTAACCTAAACAATATTTGCTAGTTTAAGCAAAATGTTGTAGGGAAAATTTCAGTGTTGTAGGGAAATTTCAATTCAAAAAATGAGAAATGCTACGTTGTTCAAAAAATAACAACGCACATTTGTTTTGCACAAAATTATAGTAAAATGAATTAGAAGTCACAAAATTACAAAAGTAGTGAACACAATAACACAAGCTACATCTAGTACATATTGGACCGATTCAAGATTTATGCTTGAGCTCTCTTTTCTATTTCGAAAAAAAATCACGAATCATATCAATAATCTTACCATTTACCAAAAACAATCGGAACAATTTTTATTTATTCAACATACAAATTAGTGAGAAGGGTTTACAGTTCATATCATTAAGTATTGACTAGCATTGATTTCCATCAGTATCAAGCAAATATTATATGTTTATAACGAGCAAATTATTGAAGAAAGCAAAATCAATGAATCTCTATGTAAAGATTGCTTAACATTTAAAGATGATATTTTCGGCCTATATATTTTTTTGATTGAATGAACTATTTTTCGGCCTATATAGCTATATATAATATTTGATCTTGTTTTCTAATGGAAAAAGATCCAAGTAGAGCAACAATTTCATTGTGCACAAGTGGGCCATTCATTTGGTGCTCTGTACATTACCTTGCTTTTTGATGTGAATAACAAACACCAAATTGATGATATATTCAAATGGGATATGCTAGAGATCGACGGCTTCCAGCACAACAGGAGCACGACATCTGACGTGGCAGGCGCCACGTCAGCCAAAGCACGACGACGGCGCAACTGAGCTTCAACCGGCGTCTTCCAACTGAGCATACAACGACGGGAGCATGACAGGATGAAAACAGAAACGCGACACAAAAACAGTATATAGATGGTGATATAATAGTATATAATTTAAACAAACAGTATATATATATGCATATATATATATACATGTATATACATGTATATATACATACATATATATATATATAGAGTCCGACTAGGGTGAAATTAGTTTTATCATGGGGTTGGTGTAATTACTTTTATAGCCATTGGATTGCGATCAGATTCGTGAAGATGAAATGAAATGATGGATTCGTGCAGATGGATTCACTCATTTACTCTCCCCCTCCCCTTCGCTTCCTCTCTCTAACTCTCTCATTTCCCTTCCCTCCCTCTCTGTCACGCAAACAAGAAAAAGAAGAAAAGGAAAAAAAAATCTCCCCCAATCCGCCTCCCCCAACCCGACGCCGACCACGCCGCCGGAGAGACCGATGACAACACCCTTCGATTCCCTTCCCTCTCCCTCTTTGACTCGTGCCTCTTCCCTCTCCCTCTCTGGCTCGTGCTTTTCCTCTCTCGGAAGAAAGAGAAAAAGTAGAGCCGATGCCCTCTATTCCTCCGTTTTTCTCTGCCTCCCCCCAATCCGACGGCAGCGGCACTTCCAAATCCGATCCCCTCTCTTTCTCCGTTTTGCTCCGCCTCCACTCATCCCAACGGCAACCCCACTTCCAGAGCCTCCAACGCACGAATCCTCAGTCCTCTGATGCACAAACTCAACTCACCTCTCACGCATGAATGCGACGTCTTGTGCTCCCTCTTTTTTTCATATATGGTACTACATCTTTTTCTATCTTGTTTTGTACTTTCACTCTCTTCTCTAATAAATGCAAAATTAGAATAAATTGTGGCGTATATTAAAGTTAAGAAAGATGAATTAGACTAATTTTGGTTAAATTATGGCTAAATTTAGGGTAAATTTGGCATAATTAGGGTTAACAAGATATGAGTTGGACTAATTATAGTTAATTAGAATATTTTCAACTTAATTAGGGTTGAATTTGTTGAGCTAGTGTTGAAGTAGGGATCAATTTTGTAATCTAATGTTTATTTGGGTTCAATTTAGGATTGAATTTGCTTAATATTTGAATTTAATTTTTTAATGAACTTGGAATAATTTGTTGTGTATAATTTGATTAGGATATGTGTATAAAAAAATTATATTCCTTTACATTATTATTTTTGTTATATCGGAGATTTATTTATTTTTGTCTCATTTCAATACTTTTTATATGGTTATTAATTATGAATATAAAAGATATTAAACGAATTTTTTTTTTCAATTTGAACATTTTTGTTTGTAGGGTTAAAGAGAAGTTTAGAAGATTGCGCGAGAAAACAACGTTTTTAGAGAACTTTTCATAGTTTTTTGGGGCTTTGTTTTTTTATATTGGGTTTTGAGTTAGGATTTTTTTTATATGGACAATTTGATAAATTGTATTGAAAGTTGTAAATAAAATGTGTAACTTGAGATAGATTATGTTGTAATTATGATAAACAAAGAGAGTGAATTGAGATTGATTTTTCTTTTTTGTAGATTACGATTGTAAAAAATGTCAAAGTTGAGAGGTTTTGCGGCTTTTTAGTGTTAGTTCGAGACTAATTTTGTGGATGGTTTTGAGGGTATATCTTTTTTCTTATAGGAACTTTTTGAAAAGAGGAAAATGGGAGCTACCATCAAACAAATTGTATTGCGATAATAGTCCATGTCTTACAGAAATTTAATATTTGAATTGAATCTTAACTACCATCAAATAATACTCAAAAAACCATTGTACCGAATGAGTCCTAAAACTGAATTTTAAATTACTCTCCAAAATATCATACTACATGAACTCAAATACCTAACAAAAAATCCACAAACAAAATACCATATCAAATTTCAAATTAAAACGTAACTACCATCAAAATAACATAAACCCAAAAAATTCAAATTTAAATCTAATACAAAATGCTCCATAAATAACTGCCATGAAAATAAGATAAACCCTAAAACTCCAAAATAACATAACCTTGTAGAATCCCTAATTCATGGAGACTTCATTAACTTCTTTTTCCCTAGTACAAAAAAAAAAGTAGAAATAACAATTAGTATATGGAACAAAATTGATAATAAAAATAAATAAATAGATAAAAATAAATAAATAAACCTGAGGACAAGTCCGAAAATTGTGACCTTCTTTTTTTCCGCATGTACTGCACCTTCTCCTTTTCTTAACGTCCGCGTTCGCTTCAGCAGGAGGCTTGTGGCGTTGCGGTTTTCTCCTTCCCTTGCATTGTGAAACCGGTGGATCCTGATATTCCAAATTTATTACCGGCTCATTCTCTTC